>JAWCTZ010000355.1:37500-45796 GCA_036850595.1 Rhyacichthys aspro | reverse complement strand
GATGAGCAGAATGTACTATCATGCTTTGCGTGAATGAAAGATGGAGGAATTGTCCGAAAGAAATTGCAACATGTCTTACAAATGTAAGTAGTATTATTTCAAATAATTGGGGCACAGTTACAATTTTAGTTGTCTTTTTAGGGAGAGATGTTGATGGGGCACAGTTCATTCGATTAAGAATGCAATTATACCTTTTTTCAGGCGTTTGCCTCAAGGGCCGGATGGGAATAGGTTACAAGAGTTACACAGTTGTTCCTGCCTGACAGTTTATGTAACACCACTTTCACGATTCACTTCAGACTTCAGACTCTTTATGTAAATTTCAATGTTTGAAGGAGCTCAGGAAGCCCCCCATAGGTAGTGGTATGTGTAACCCAGGGTAAAAGCTGCCCTGGTATTAGTTATTAGGTTGTTTTTCCACACTCTCTTGGCCTTAAACACCTCATGCCCCACCTTAGTCACCTGACTGTAGTCACATGATTATTTTGGCCCAACCATGCACTTTGGAGGGACAGTTTAAGCTCTACCATGGCTTCCTCTCATCAGTTGAGTGCGAGAGGAGCCAAGGGACAGCAGCTGCAGGTCAGTACCTCAAACAAACAAATTATTTTGGTCCTTTTAATATTCCGTTCATGCGATTCAATCCACCATTTCACACTTTAGATCCTGATCCTCGTGTTGTTCGGGACTTTAAAGCCGAGTGTGTCAAGTTGACTAATGGAATTGGTGAGTCTGAATGTTTGGTTGAATTGTTTGTTAACTTGTTTTGTTAACATTTGCGGCTAAATGTTAACATGTGGTTTTGTTCTTATGTACATTTATGTTGATCATTAATTTGATGTTTCTTAATGTGTTACCATACTAACGACACATGGTCTTCATTGTCACCTGTGCAATTGCCTGTTTATATACAGGGGGTTGGGTTTAATGATAAATTCATGCTCTGGAGGCAGAGGTGAACATCTCCAGCTCTGCTGCAGCTGAAAGGGACGCATGGCAGCGCCTGCTGCTCGCTGAGAGAAGTAAAAACGTGTCTCCCAAAGTCTCCTTTAACACTTCAATAAGACTTGATTTGTCGCTAGTTGCTTTTTTGAAAAAGAGTCGCTAAAGGGGTCTGAAAAGTTGTCAAATATAGCAACAAAGTCGCTAAGTTGGAAACACTTGCACACACATTAAACTCCGTAAGCGAGTGAAAGTGGCTTTTAATAGATTACCCTCTCGGCGCCGGTTCCATGATGAAGCTGCCAATGAGAGGATATCCTGAACACAAACAGAAAACCCAGTGCCTCAGTGCCTATTTAGACTCCTCTCTTTATTCTTTGGAAAGACCTATGGCTGTGCTTTACGCAAGCAGGCTCTCATTAATCTCTGCAAACGAGAGAACGAGGGAGTGTTATGACACTGTCCATATAATACTATCGCCTTGACAACACTGTGTCTCTTTGTCTATATAATTTTTCACAGCATCTGTGCACATCTTCCAGCGCACACTATCACTTTTGTATTTTGCCATCTTTGCAAAAGCATGCAACATTGTTGTTAAAACAGTAGAGGTTGTCAGAAAGACAGGACGCAGGGTGAGAGGGGGAGTGAAACTAAGTAGATGACCTGAGCTGGAATCAAACCCAGGCAGAGAGGTACCGACTAGAGATAGTCGGGCTTACCTCCACGCACAGCATGGGCTCTGGAACTCAACTCCTCTAGAGAGGCTGGACTCTCTGTCACTCTGGAGTTGCCCACGGTGAGAGGCGGTGGGCTGGAGTGGGCTTGCTTATAGCTCCCCAGCTCAGCCGCCGTGTGTTGGATTTTCCCCGTGAACGAGAGGGTCGCCTTCTGCATCGGGGAGAGGTCTCTCACTCGTCATTTGTGCATATGGACCTAACGGCAGTGCAGAGTACCCAGCCTACTTGGAGTCCCTGGTAGGGGTGCTGTAAGGTGCTCCAACTGGGGACTCCATTGTACTGCGGGGGGACTTCAACGCTCATGTGGGTAACGACAGTGATACACGGAGGGGCGTGACTGGGAGGAACGGCCCTGATCTGAACCCAGTGGTGTTCTGTTATTGGACTTCTGTGCTAGTCAAAGTTTGTCTACAACGAACACCATGTTCAAGCATAAGGGTGTCCATCAGTGCACGCGGCACCAGGACACCCTACGCCGGAGGTCGATGATCGACTTTGTAGTTATTTCATCTGACCTTTGGCTGTATGTCTTGGACACTCGGGTAAAGAGAGGGGCGGAGCTGTCAACTGATCACCACCTGGTGGTGAGTTTCATCCGATGGCGGGGGAGGAAGCCGGAAAGACTTGGCAGACCCAAACGTATGTGAGGGTCTGCTGGGAATGTCTGACTGAGTCCCCTGTTAGAGAGGTCTTCAACTCCCACCTCCGGCAGAGCTTTGACCGGATCCCGAGGGAGGCTGGAGACATTGAGTCCGAGTAGACCATGTTCTCCACCTCCATTGTCGACACGGCTGCTCAGAGCTGTGGATGTAAGGTCTCCAGTGCCTGTGGTGGTGGAAATCCCCGAACCCAGTGGTGGACACCGGAAGTAAGGGATGCTGTCAAGCTGAAGGAGGAGTCCTGGTTGGCCTGTGTGACTCTTGAGGCAGCTGATGGGTACTGGCAGGCAAAGTGGACTGCAGCCCGGGTGGTTGTGGGGACATTGTCGGATGGTGGAAGGAATATTTCGAAGATCTCCTCAATCCCACCGACATGTCTTCCACTGTGGAAGCAGAGGCTGGGGTCTCAAAGGTGGACTCGTCCATTACATCCGGACTGAAGTCACAGAGGTGGTTAAAGGTCCCATATTATGCGAAATCGACTTTTCTGAGCTTTTAACCATGTTGTAACGTTGTTTCTACCTCTAACACATACCCAAAGTTGTGTTTTGTTTCATTCGTGCATGTTTAAGTAATTTATTTAGTTTGAGCTACAGTCCTTTCAACGAGCTGTTTCACGCAATGATGTCAATATGTGAAATAAACCACTCCTCTCCAGGAAGTGCTCCTCCACACTCCTCCTGCCCCTCCCTCCTGCACTGTCAACAAGTGATGCTCTGCAGCTCAGACACAGAGAAGCATCGCTGCTACTGTGTTAGCATTTACAGTCAGCAACATGTATTACTAACAAGCATTACTGCATAGCTCTACATATTGCTAGGCTACTTTATTATAGTTCTTTCAATATACTGCACAACAGCTACCTTAGGAGTCTCCAGGCAGCATACATTCTCAACTTCAGTAGGCATTGTACGGCCATTTCCACATGACACTGGACCAGCTCTACACCCTCTACAGGGTGCTGGAGGGTTCATGGGAGTTTGCCCAACCAGTCCACATGCGTTTTGTGGAACTGGAGAAGGCATTCGACTATGTCTCTCGCTGCGACCTGTGGGGGGTGCTCTGGAAGTGTGGGGTCTGGGGCCCTCTGCTAAGGGCTATCTGGTCCCTGGTCCCTATACAACCAGAGCAGGAGCTTTGTTTCGTATTGCTGGCAGTAAGACAGACCTGCTGGACTCCGGCAGGACTACCCTTTGTCACCGGACCTGTTCATCATTTTTATGAATAGGATTTCTAGGTGCAGCCAGGGGCCGGGGGTCTGGTTTGGGGAACACAGGATCTCATCTCTGCTTTTTGCGGATGATGTTGTCCTGTTATCTCCATTAGACCAGGACCTTCAGTGTGTTTTGTCCCCTTCAGGTCGGTGAAGAGTTCTTGCCTCAAGTGGAGGAGTTCAAGTATCTTGGGGTCTTGTTCACGAGTGAGGGAAGGATGGAACGGCAGATCGACAGACGGATCGGTGCAGCTTCTGCTGTCGTGCGGTCGATGTACCGGTCTGTCGTGGTAAAGAAGGAGCTGAGCTGCAAGGCAAAGCTATCGATTTACCGGTCAATCTACGTTCCTACTCTCACCTATGGTCATGAGCTCTGGGTCATGACCGAAAGGACAAGATCTTGGATACAAGAGGCTGAAATGAGTTTCCTCCGCAGGGTGGCTGGACTCTTCCTTAGAGATAGGGTGAGGAGTTCAGTCACTCAGGAGGAGCTCAGAGAAGAGCTGCTGTTTCTCCACATTGAGAGGAGCCAGCTGAGGTGGCTGGGGCATCTGTTCCAGATGCCTCCTGGACGCCTTCCTGGGGAGGTGTTCCGGGCATGTCCCACTTGGAGGAGGCCCCAGGGCAGACCTAGGACATGCTGGAGGGACTATGTCTCTCAGCTGGCCTGGGAACGCCTCGGTATTCCCCCAGAGGAGCTGGAGGAAGTGTCTGGGGAGTGGGAAGTCTGGGTGTCTCTGCTTACACTGCTGCCCCCGCGACCCGGCCCCGGATAAGCGGAAGAAAATGGATGGATGGATGTATTTAGAATCTCCAGACAAATTACTCAATTCACAAAAGGGCTCACAATTTTACAACAGAAGCTTCAGCGTTATGTCTTAGCCCTTACTCAGCTTTTCTCAGTCTTTAAAGTTCACATGGAGTTTATTTGTTTATTTATTATTATATATTTAGTTTATTTATTCCTGTAGTCTTCTCACACAGAGTATGGTCTCTTTGGTCCCCGACCTTTTTTAACACCTATTGATATTTGACCTTTATTCCTCAAGCACCTTTAGAGAGTTAACAGAATCTATATATATTTATATTCTGTTCTGGTATATATCCTAGCACATATGCTTCACTATTAGTACTATTAGGCCTAGGTATTTCTCTCAGTGTTTTTAACAATTAACCGATATACCCAGTATATTCTAGTTCTCTTTGTAGAAAATGTCGTCACCGTTAGGTAATTATCTCAGCATATTATCTCTCTTTTTTAGAAGTTTTTATTTTGTTTTGTTTCTTTTTTCTATTACTGAGAATCCGGCGAGTCTGTGCCTGTTCATTGGAGATTCTCCTCACCTCCCACCTCCCTAATTTGATTAAATACAGAGTGTGGGCAATGCCCGAAACAGACAAATAGATCAGGATAACATTGTAAAAAAAAAAAAAAAAAAGATAAGGAACGGAACATCCCGTTATTTTGGCAAATAATTTCCCAAGGCCAAACATTCCTGTTCACTCCGGGTCTCTCACATAAAACATCTCTCCAATCTTTGATGAATTTCATGCAGCTGTGTAACAGTTAAATATATTTTTCCATCACAAGCCTCCAATTTGAGAGGCTAAACTAGCCACAAGGGAATCTTAATACAACAATTACCCTCAATAAAAAAAACAGAAAATATCCAAATGTGAAGATGGCAGGATGAAGAAGGATGTACTGTGCACTGGCCTAATTCAGACTAAATGTCAGTTGAATGCTGAAATTTTAAAACATTTCATATTGCTATCACTTCTCAACAACTCCCCTAATCAACGACTGAATCTCTAATCCCTGTCAGAGTAAATAAGGGAAAGATCCACTGGAGTGCTGAAGCTATATCCCTATCAGTCTTTTATGCTGTGATGCAAAATTGTTTACAAAAGTTTTCGCTGTGAGAATCAATAAAGTCATAGCATCTATTATTCATCATGACCAGGTTGCTGTCAATAGCAAGTCCTCCTCAGATAGCCTAAGGTGTCTCCTACACCTAGTTATTGTCCTGTAGCTGCTCTGTCCTTAGACACTGAAAAAGTGTTTGATAGTGTTAGTTGGAGTCAAATATTTGGATTTGGCATTTACTTCAAAATGATCAAAATGATATATAACTGTTGTCCATCAGTTGTAACTGTGTACAACTAATGGCCTGAACAAGACAGACCCACTCCCCACTGCTCTTCAATGTTGCACTTGAACCCCTGGCCCAAGCTATCAGGCAGAGTGATGTGGGGCATTAGGATGGGTGGCCAAGACAATAAAATGCTAATTTTTGCAGATGATATACAATTTTATTATCAAACCCACAAATCATTGCCTCCATTGTTGGATCTGGTAAATTCATTCACCGGGTTATCTGGATGTAAAATAAACTGGACCAAATTAGAAGTAATGCCTTAATCAAAGCTGTGCTACAAGAGTTATTTGGAAAATTTGACATTTTAGTGGGTTCCAGAAAATCTTAAATACCTAGGCATATTTTTGAATCCAGGTCTGGATAATATTATATTTGAACCAATGTTAAATAACATCACATTAATTTAAAAGGATGGGATAAACTACAGATCTCACTTTAGGAAGACTCCAAGCAATTAAGATGCGTATTGCTCTGAAATTTACAGTCCCACAATCTATTTTTAACATTTTAGACAATTCATTTGGGCAGGAAAAAAAAATAGAATGGCCCTTATAAGGCTTCACCCTAAAACAGACTATGGAGGACTGCAATTACCGTCAGATTTAATAGCAATATTTCTGATGAATACTCACAATTTGAGGATTTTAATGTAAAAGGTGTTTGTTTTTATTATTCAGATTGGTCTGTTTGTCTTGCTTGTGTTTGCATTTGCTTTGAGTCCTCAGTTTGGCCAAAATACCAAGGATGCATCTGTGGATCCTCCGTGGCCTTGGCTCATTCCAAATTACCCACAATGCACCGCAAGTGTTTTGAATAGAAGGCGGTAGAAAAGGAAGTGGGGCTTAAAGCTGAGAATTTTCAGTTTAAAAATGAGTGTCCAGTTGCTCACAGAAAATGTTTTATTTTGAAAACATTTTCCCAATAAACTTCACAGTTCAGTTTCATTTCACGTAAGTGAGATTTTGTCAGCGTTGTCATATCAGCTGATTGAGTCACTCACGTAGAACATATCACATTCAGCTGCTCTCTTAAGCAAAAAAATTAAGCATTCAAGGGATTTTTTGGAGAGAAAAAAAACATCTTAAGACGTTTCAAGTACTTATTCTTGATTTTTTTCAATTCAAGGCAGGATTTTTTTCATATAACAGTCATAATTTACCACCCTCAACTTTTAAATATGCAGATATGTATCCATCACATATAATTTAACAAATTTAATAAATAATTATTTCTATAATATTGGACATTTTAAACAATTTCCAGGACATTTCCATGACTGAAAAACTTTGCTCTGAATTAACATGTTTCCAAGGTTTTCCAGGACACATGAGTAACCCTTTTACACTTTTGTTATTTAAATTAATACTGGTTTAATAGTCCTGGTGAATCTAAAAGTGGAAATTCATAACTAAAATAACAATTAAGCTACACTATATTTAATTATGAATATGTAAAAAAATAATTAAAATATCAACAAAGTCAACAACACTTAAATAGATTTTCAACACTGTTGACACCTTTGTATGTGTGAATGCTGTTTGTTAAAATAAAATGGTCACAATATACAGTTACCATGTCATTTTCATTGACAACTTTCAGTCCTGGAATACACATTGGCAGTCTTCACAGCAGTCTTCAGCTATTACTTCAACTATTACACTACTACTACTACTTCTACAGCTTCCTTCATTGTCTGAAAAGTTTTGGATGATTTTTTTAATTAGGCAGTAATGCAGCTACTCATCTGCTATGGTATTACACATCCCGCAGATTATATTTCACTACCACCACCGTTAAAGGTATACATCAAACTGAAAGCTATCATCGGCACAACCACCAGGGCCAGAGGAGACTGTGGTGCCCCACCTTTGGACAATTAGTTCAGTCAGGGGCAGTAACATCTGGAATAACATACCTTTCACAATAAGAGAATACCCATCATATAACACCTTCAAAAACTGGCTCAAATCAAACCAACACTAGTCATCCGAGCTAGGCTGATCTCATGGAGCATGATACATACATATGTACCATGCACCACAACTATCTGAATCACTGAACACTTTAGTTGTCATTGTTGTGCAGTGAACATATTTATACAGTTATTTATATATTCAGACATGCATCACATGTATTTACTCTGCTCTGTTGTTGTTATCATTCTTGGTCTTGGTATTGTATTGTGTATTTTGTCTTTTACCACCTGCCAAGGAACTATCAATTAATGAGCATTGTTCATTGTTCCAAAAACAATAACATAATAATAATAATAATAATAATAGCTTGTCCTATGTATTACAAACTGGTTATAAACAATCACCCTCTGGTTCAGACCATTGCTCTTTTGTACCAGTGTCCACTGAGCTTTTAATCAAAAACAAATAATAACCAAAGTGTACAAGATTCATGGAGTCCACTGATGTGATGCAAAGTGTCAGTGGACCACAAGCGTCTTTAATACTTCCTGAGAAATGGGACCTGATCCTTCCGGATGCACTCAATAGTAATGTGAAAGAATATGTGATCTCACATGTATGAGACCTCCTATATCACTGTGTGTATTGTGTTTTTAGCCAGAGCATC
>JAWCTZ010000355.1:0-32500 GCA_036850595.1 Rhyacichthys aspro | reverse complement strand
ATAACATTATATTTCATTTGTTCTTCGTATTTTAACTTTAACTACAACACTTTTTCTTCTATTTCTAAAAATCATAAATCTGGTTATGCCAAGGTTCAACAATAATCTATTTATATCAAACCAGTTTTTACTTTAATAAATTCATTGTCACTACTTTTGGCCCTTTTGTTTTTACGTTTTATCCTGGAAAGAATAAGGTTGTATCTTCTGCAAATAAAATACACTTTTGCGATTTAGAGACCTGAATAATTGTTTCCTATCTTTCAAATAGCCTCTAATCCTCTGATGTGCCACTCCTCTGATCCATATTTTTATAGTTTGTTCAGTAATTCTGTAAGGTCTAATGTATCAAATGCTTTTTTTCAGTCAACAAAGATACTTACTAAATATTGTTTATTAACCATTGCAGTTGAAATTGACTGAGGTCAACTTAAAAGCAGAACAGTAGTAATGACACCAAAATGCCCCTCTCCCATCACAGTAATGTACAATAAGCTACAACCTTATTTTTATTCAAATATGTCTCCTCTGGACTGGACAATGTACACTGGTGTCTATGAAGACCAGCCGCAAAGAGGAAGACAACTGCCTAGGGATCGTCTTTAAAGTGTGAAGATGTGTTACAGAAGTAGTCAATAACGTGTTACAAAAATCATCAAACATATCAAGAACATCCTATTTACAATAACAGCATTTTGCATTAAATTAATAATATAACAAATACAAAGATATGTGTAGTGTAATGTAATCTCTTATGACAAGTTCCGTTCTGGGACAGTAAAGTTACATTGGACACTTCTGTTTAGCTGAACAGTTACATGGTGCTACTTTAAAGGAATAGAACGGGATATTCTTGATGTGTTGGGTAACTTTTGTAACGCTATAATATCTGTAAAGTTATTGATCATTTCTTTAACACTTCCTTTCAGTTTTGCCCTTTACAGTTGGTCCCTAGCCAGCCGCTTGGTCTTATTATTATTAGTATTAGGTTATTGTAGACATTACGATAATGGGACAAGGGCATTCCTGTGTCTTTACAACTTCTAACTTTATCTCAGTCAACTGCAGGGAGCCACTGTCTATGTGTTCACAGCTCGAATACGATATTATATATATAATAATCTCATAATTATAAAAAAAAACCAAAACAAATGAGTCTCGACAAACTGATAAAACTAGTGTTCTGTGTTCTGGAGTAGTTGAATACAATTACCCTATTTGTACAGAGATAAACTGAATTCAGTTGGTGCAGATTATAAACATACATATCACTATGAACATTTCTGCCAATTTTTTTGACAGTGAATAAATTCAATATGAAATCTGATTACTCATGTGCCCCTGGGATTTTGAACTCAATGCAAAATAGTTCTCATTCAATCCTTGCTTCAAATAAGAGGTACAGTATGGGTCAGGTCAGCACACTCAGGCAAAAACAGTAATGTGAGAAAATGCAAATCTTACCTACTTTTACAAACACTAGTTTAGAAAACACCAACATTTGAAAAGTTATCTTCAAATATGATTTACATCTCATCTAGAAACTTTAGTAGCGCTTGTATGACCACTGTTTACAGAGCAGATTTTATCCTGCACCCCAGTGAAACACTGGCCTTTTCATGAATTAACAAAACAAAACTGTGCTGATCTTAAGCATCCCTCTTTGTAAGCTATTGACTGACTTTACTCCACTTACAAGAATGACCTAATAGTATATGAGATAAAACGCAACCATGAAGGTTACAAGTACAAAAAAATATATATACATAAATTCATGAATGGATTAATTGATAATTCATGATGAGACACATGTGTAGTGTGCCCCAGGTGTGCTTAGCTGTACCTGGACATGCTGGAGGATCTGCTGCACACACCACTGCCCTAAACATTTGTACTTGAGAGCCACATCTGGGCCACGGCCCTCAGTGATCTGCTGCACCAGGCACAGGAGCATCATGGGAACGGCCATGCTGTTGGTGGGAGTGTCCCCTGGAAGCTGGGGTCGGCCCAGGCCTGAGGGGTCCTCCTGCACCCAGTGGATCAGCTGCTGCATCATCTGTTCAGCCTCTAACTACAACACAGTAAAACAGAGGACAGTGATACTGGGTGAATGTGCCCCCCACACAATGGGGAATGTGAAAGGTGTGCTGAAAAGCATGAATATGGCATTGTTTGTAAACATCTTGAGGGGGCCAGGTCCCTTGTCCATTTACTTTTTTATTAACTTCTTTTCAAGACCCACTACAATCTGAACCAGGCCTGATGTGCCAGCATGACTTTTTAACAGTGCTGTCTCATTGGGTAAATGAGGTTTTATCAGATTTACTTTTATCTTCCGCTGGATCTTCCCAGGTATGGGTGTACTTTCCTCTTTTTTTATTTCTTGAATATACACATCTATGTCAGTACAAAACAAAGATGCGTTGGATTGAAGTAATTTAGTAACCTCACACACACGCACACGCACACACACTTCAAAACTCAAATTGCTGTAATATAAAATGAGTTGACCTGCTGCTACATCCTGTTTAGACAAGCATTATAACACTGTTTCTCTGGCTAATACTACAAAATCTAAAAACAGCTGTCACACTTCTTTCGTTGTATTATAAGCCCTTTCCTGAGTCTGACAATTTGAAGATAAGCCTGTTAGTGATTTAAACAGTAGACCCTCTGTACTGAGCAGTGGAACAATAAATTTGATTTAATCATTGTTCAAGGTAAATTATAAAAAAAAAATGTGTGTCATGGGTCAACCCCTGCCACGTATGCAGTTAATAAGCCTTGAAGATCTTTGTCTTCTGCCAGATATTACTTTCAAACAACTGGAAGGAACTGGCAAAAATGTTGGTTTCTGCCAGAACAAGAGCAAACTTCACTTCTTTTTGAAACATAAAATACTGTATAGTGTTATTAAAAGGCTGTCAGGGCATTAAAAGTGTCCTGTTCCACTCTCTCATAAACAGTACAGTATGTGTGGCATATATTGTTTGAGCATACTCTCCAAAAGCTGTTGACAGGTCTACCTTTGACCAGGCACTTATTTTTCCCTGCTGTGTTCCCCACCCACACTTGCCACTGAACAGTGCAGCACTAACAAATTAAGAGCACCAACAGGCTAATAATCAAATACAGATTAATCTTTAACATCCTAATGACGAGTTATGGTAAACAAAGTTGTTGTGTCAATACATTTTCTGACTCAGCTAATGTTAGAATAGTTTGGTATTGTTTTTTTCAAAATACCTGGAAAACGCAAAATAGCTTGAAACTAATTATCATCTCATCATATTTTTATCATTTTAGTTCAGGGACCACATACAGCCCAATTTGATCTCAAGTGGGCCAGTCCAGTAAAGGTATAGCTCAAAAACCTATAAATAGCAGCAGCTCCAATGTTTCCCTTTGTTTTAGCACAAAGAAATACAATTACATTATACTGCCAGTGCTAGTTAGTTCTGGGACCAGCGTTTTGTCATGCCTGCTACTCTTATAACAGCACAATCTCCAGTGGTCAAATTAGGACTAGCAGTAACTTTTATGTAATATTTGCAGTTAATGCCTTTACTTTTCACACACCAAAATCATCCCGTATGTTTGACACCCTTGCACTAGGGGATGTACATACTGGATTGGAAGTGGGTAGGGAGTCATTTCAGAAAGGCCCAGGGTCGACAGCACTACCTTATACCACTACCATATTTATTTGTTGTTGTAAAGTGTCACTTTGGCATTTTCTTAGACTTCAAAGCAATTTGTATTTGTTGTGAGGATAAAGTGTTTACAATGTACACACCAGGTGTAAAGTTAATCAAGGTTAATACATTACACCACACAATACACACCTGCATGTCCTTGTCGTCAGTGACCCTGCTCAGTTCATCCAAAGCCAAGACATAAAAGCATTCACTGAAAATGGTTCGCTGAATTTTCACCACTTTACCATCCCTGGTTAAACAGAAAGCACATTTCCATTCACCACTGCTGCTTGAGACTCGAGCAAACCTTCTCAGGAATGACCCTCCTAAAATTCAAACAAAAAGAAAAAATGTACACAAAACATAATGTAATTTCGGATTTTCTTTTTGCTGTCCCTATGTCAGACTCCACTCACCCTCAAAGGCAAACTAGGAACTCTCGTGCATTGCTTGGATATAAAAGTAAAACCAGAACAACTTTTCCTCCACCAAATACTCACACATTGCACCAAACTGAAGTTTAGCGCTTACCATAAACATTTAGCTGCATCAGAATGGCAATTATGTCATTCATTCATTCCTTATTAAACATTATGTTATTGAAGTGACAGTATTTATAGGCTTTTTCAACATTCTATACTTTTCTCTTTTTATGTTTTTTTTTCTTTTTTGTTCTGTTTCTCTGTCTTAAAAGACACATTCAGTGTATATACACTTTGTCAGTTCACAAAGTAGACTGGAGATGTAGAACACACTTGTGTCACTGACTTCCATCAGTCCTATATGGGGCCATCTTGTTGCAGGAAACAAGGCCAGGGGCGCCACTGGCTCTACATTATGGTGAGTATTGTTACAATTACATTATAAATGTAGTAATTAAATCAATGATGACACTGATAAATGATGATGACATTATTTTTGTGCCTGCAAATAAAATGATATGCACAAAAATGCCTTAAAAAGCCATGAGAAAGATTAATTAAACCTTGTACAAAAAACATGAACATATTTACATACCAAATTTTGCAGCTTGTAAAATTTCTTCTTTGTGAAACCGTTTCATGGATCTGTACAGACGGCAGTACATCCACACCTGTTAAAGAGATAAGAGGCCACTCAAATCTGAAGACAAAAATATTATTTCTTACATGTATCTCACTTGCCTGTCTGCCCTGTAGCCACACATACTTCAGCTCATCATATACTTTCCCATCTTTCCCAAGGCAGGTGAAAAAGCCTCTAAAAAAAATAATAAAAAAAAATAAATCAATTTTAAGCAATTACTTGATGGTGACATTAAAGCTCAAACTGAATATCACAGATTTAACAGTACCCATATTCAGTGTCATGAGAGTACTTCAGCCAGAAATCCACAGTTTTGTCCAATTCACTTTGGATCTTCCCTCGATACTCCTCCAGCTTCTCCACAGACATGGTTCCTGCTCAAATACAAGTGACAAGTGAAAAGGTGTTTTTTTCCATTTCAATTCCATTCAATTTATGGATTTCTGTTTAGTGATTATGTTTTGTGACATTCAGATTAAGTTTTTTAAGATGTTGCATAAGGTCAATGTTTCATATGGATTTTTACAAATGTAATGGAATCTCTCCAAAAACATATAACTTCTGACATACATATAACTACTGCAATAAATGTGCTGTACATTCACACTTTGCATAATGATATACAATATTTGATCAATCAGGTAGAGTGAACTCAAAGGAAAAAGAAGGTATTGCAAATTTTGTTGCATTATTTATCAAATCTTAAATATTTTATGTTATGTCATTATATTATGATATGTTACTGGACCACTCTGGAATTTGTACTGCATTTACAAATAAGGATTTTTTATTTGATATAGAAACTCTTACAGTGGGGTGCATAAGCAGAATGGTTAGTGCTCCTGCTTCACAGCAAGAAGATCGTATGTTCTGTCTTTCTGTGAGGAGTGTGCATGTCCTCCCCGTGTTACTGTGGGTTCTCTCTGGATACTCAGGCTTACTTGCACCGCCCAAAGATGCACTGCCCAAATGCATGTATAGGTGAACTCTAAAGTGCCCCTAGTGGGAGAGTGAATGGTTGTCTGTCAGTGTCTGTGTCTAAGTGTCATCCCCGCAAATAACCATTGTTCAGGCTGTACCCCACCTCAGGCCCAAAACTGCTGGGATAGACTCCAGCCACCAGCGACCCCCAATGGGGACCAAGTGGTAGAAGATGAAAGAATGAATACCCCCCACCCAAACCCAAAACTTTTTTCATTTTTTGGTTGTTTTTGAAGGGAAAGAGTCACAGCTGAGAATATCCTCCACAGACAGTAAGATGTCCACCTGTTTGAGTCCTTTTTTAAAGGAAAAACCAAACAAGCTGCGCACCACTGGCATAATGCTGTATTTATATGCGCTCAGAAAACTTAGTGCTATAGTTTATATATAGTTTATATATAGGTTTTTGTAACATGGTATATTTATTGGTCACACAGAATTTACTTGTGCCAGTTTTTTATTTTGCCAGTTAAACATTGAGTTAAACCATAGGTAACTGAACTTGTCAAATCTTTAATCTTCTTCTTAATTAAGACATGGTTATTTGAGGGTTGTGTAGTACGCAGTACAACCCAAATGTGGGGCACTGATTTGTTATCTTGCCTAGGCAAGGCCACTTTATTGCATGGACTAGCCTGGGCTGAAGCCCAGGGGCCTATCATGAGCATGAAGAGAAGCAGAACACCCTGGCAAAGCATTTTGTTGGTTTAGCAGAACGCCTGTAAGTGACTTAGTCAAGTGGTGTCAAGAGGTCTCACCATTAGTAGACTATTATTTCAAAATAAAACACATAGCTAATGTCGTCTGGAATCACTTTTTATGGTCAGATCATAATATACCAGTGCTGGTGGTGACACAAACATAGCCTTCACCTCAATAACTGCTTGTTCTTGTTAAGCTGCCGTTAACGTATGGCCTTGTGTTTTCACCGTTTTATAGGCTCTGTGAGCATTATCAGTGTGTTTTTTTGTATTAGGTTTACAGTTATTTACAGCTTTTGTTTTTGTGTCCAGCTGCTGTCGATGCTGACCTTTATCCTCCATGAAGCACAGGACAGAACGTGAACCATCAGAGGAACATAAAAGGAGCTGTAACAGGTAATGGCTTGTCCAAAACATGTGACTTTAGTTTCTGTCAGTGCTTTGCTCAGCTTTGTGAACACAGGAGAAGATAATACTATAATAATTAGATTTAAATCAACAATGGAGACATTTTAGAGAAATATAGAGAAATTTAATTTAGAGAAATAAAAACAATGAAAGTTGAAAAATCAAGGGCATATTCCATCACAGTAAGGGTCTGGAAAGTGTAAATAGAGAATAAAACTGTTACATATAGTAACACATATACAGGCTGTTGCACACAATGGTTTAGTGGTTATTTTACTGATGTATAAAGTCTATATTATCTATTTTTAAAACAGGACAATTTCTGGAGAACTCCTACAATTCCAGCCTTCAACCAACATCTGTAAAATGTACAGACAGTGCTCTGTTTACATGAGACAGAGACCTACAGCTACATCACTGAAGGAGACTTTTCAAAGAGGCCTCAGTTTACAGCCTGAGGATGTAAAGGACTGTTGCTCCACTGTCTGTGTTCACAGCTGCACTCAGAAGGACTGCTCTAGAGTTTTTACACTACATTTAGACTCACTTTACATGACTCTGTTCAGAGAAGTAGCAGTAGTCTGATCATTTCTACAGCAGATCACATTTATTGTATTGTGGACATTCATAAGAGACAATACAGTACTAATCAGCTAAACCTGACATGATTATATGAAACATGACAAAAAAATACAATTAACCAAATAAATACTTCCTACATCATGATACTTTTTCTCAGTCTGTGAACTGTATATTTTCTCTGGATCTGGATGAAGTGTGTTTTAAATGTATCTTGTTCTTCATCCCTCTAGAGTCAGCCTGGACAAGTCTGGTGTAGGACACAAAGCTACAGTTACAACATAAAACATAAATATATTATAATAGTTTTGACAGATAGAACACATGCCTCTGAGCTGTGTGTCCTGCAGCTGTTGCAGCCTCTCTTTTCCTCACTCTGACCCTGACTCTGAACTCACAGAGCTGAAGGTGGTGTTGAAGACTGGGAAAACATATGTTTGTGAAACAAGCTAAAACCCCACACTCTGGTAGAAATAAACAGGACTAACTGTATCTGGCTGCAGTGTGACATTACTGATTCTATGGGTATTATAATATTCTTTATTGAGGTAACTATCATTTCTTTTGGGGCAAAGAGACAGTACAGAGACGACTGAGTGCATTTTACGTCAAACAGATGTTTAGCTTCAATCAATGTTCACTACGTTTTGAGATGAATAGAGATGAATACAGACTGTGACAAATACATTTCTCCTTTTCTCTAAGTGTTGTCGATCTTAAGCCGTAACTCCACAAACTCTCAAATAACTATATTAAGTTTTCTGTTTTCTGAAGTGAAGCATTTGTACATTGAGAATTTGAACATGATACACACAGCCTACTACACACGCAAACAGTGAACTTAGACAGGACTCTAACAGAGATATATCTGCATAAAAAGTTAAATTGTCATATAATACTGTACCTTGTCATTCCCAAAGGTCAGTTCAAGAGATCAGTTCACTTGTCATCTCTCTTTGTCGGCGTATTAAGGTAAACACAGTGTCATAAGGGCATCGCCATCTTGGAAAGCGAAAAGTACTAAAAAACTACAAATTTAGGTGGCCCCCGTGTGGCCCAAAAAGTTACACAGTGTGCCTAAAGTTCCTAAATCTCCCAGTCTGTGTAACATTTAAGTGCTCTAAAACACCAGATTCATTGTGGGATATTTCTTCTTTGATCTGTACATGTTTACTAAAACATTTGGAAGGATTTGTTATAGTATGGCAAAAACGCAACAGTGGACTTTAATGATACTCACTTTTTCACACAAATTCAATTGAAAATAAATAGACAGTGATTTGCATTGGTATTGTATATATGCTGTAACTATATTCATTTAATAACTGAATTTAGTCTACAGTTAGGTAAATATTATTGGACTGGGCTATGGTGATACTTGCAGCCTCACCCTGTGTTGCAACGTTTACTCAAAATCTTCAAAAAAAAGTCGTAAATTTTTTTTTAGTTGATGACATTTTTTCAATAGCAGCAGAGTAAGACAGTGAGATTTCCCTAGTAGGCTATCCGATGTCTACTTCTTCAGTAGCCTGAAACTTCTGACTCAGTGCTTTTATATTTTTACATGGACATATCAATACATGTGAGTGACCTGCACTGAACTGTAACATAAGTTAAAGCAAACGATTATTTGAATACCTACTAACTAGAGTTGAAAAACAGCAGAGAGACAGTCTTTCTCTCTGTGATGCCCGGCAGCCAAAACGCTCGTCTCCGTCAGTTCCACCGGTAGAAATTCAAACAGTAAGTCTGCAACCTTTCTGATCGTTCACGTATCACAAGACGAAAGTCAGTCCCAAACCGGTCAGGTCTCCTCGTGGCTCTAGCCCCAGAGTAGAGCTCCTACCTCGGTACGAGTTCGCAGACAGAGCGTTGAGATGAAGAGAATGGTGCTGGCCGAGCTGGTCACGTGA
The DNA here is from genome assembly GCA_036850595.1 of Rhyacichthys aspro. Classification (NCBI taxonomy): domain Eukaryota; kingdom Metazoa; phylum Chordata; class Actinopteri; order Gobiiformes; family Rhyacichthyidae; genus Rhyacichthys; species Rhyacichthys aspro. The sequence continues at coordinate 23,155 of JAWCTZ010000355.1, read as the reverse complement.
ACAGAGAGGAAGTGCAGCGGGGTAAACAACACGAGACCGTACAAATAACTGGACGGTTACTAGGATGTATATTAATAATTAAAAAACAAACAAATTAAAAACAGCAAACAATTACCAACACAACATTAGAATTAAATGTGTAAGATAAAGCTACTATTAAGTGAATGAATCAAGAATATTAACTATATATAAATAAATAAATAAATAAATAAATAATATATATAAATATATATATATATATATATATATATATATATATATATATATATATATATATATATATATATATATATATATATATATATATATATATATATATATATATATATATATATATATATCATATTTAATGTTCAGAATGTATATATTTGAACCTGTTCAAACCCATACCACATATACACATCTGATAACATTTTCTTATTTTCTCAGATTTCTGTTATTGCATTAGACACCCTCTTCATTTGTTGACTTTAGACAGTTAAATTCTGTTAAAGATGAATATTGTGAAACATGGAATTTAAATTTGTATTTGGGCTTAGTCATTATAATATGAATATTGTTCATGTTGATATTGCATTACTAAACTGTTTTACCCAAGAGTGAAACACACTCATTTCCTGTGTCCCAACCTTTCACACTTGCCCATCTAATACCCAGATAAACACTTCTCCTCTCTCTGATGATGTAAGAAGAGCTGCTGTGAGACTCTTCAGTAAAAAGCCAGCAGATTTTTAGATTTTTTTGTGGCATTTTATACTTTATTGAAAGTGTATAGTAGCTGGACAGGAAATGGGGTGAAAGAGAGTGTGGCATGACATTGGGCAAATGACCCGACTGAGAACCCGGGTCTCTCGCGTGCAATTATGTTCTACCTGAGATGCCAGGGGCGCCCCCCAGCCTGCAGCATTCTTGTGATGTGCATGTGATGTCAGGTAGAGACATGCTGGAACCAGGATACTTCATTAAACCAGTAAAACTTATTTTAAAGTCTGTGTTTGATGCCAGATAGTAATAACCGGAATAAAAACTGCATTGTGGCAGCCACTGTTACCTTCTCCAGATGAAGAGCTACAGGCCAAAATATGTTGACATGTTTTCATAAAATAGACATGTTATAATAAAGGCTAAAGTGTAGACATTTTACTTTTAGAGTTTTATGAATTTCTGCCTTTTACCTGATTCATAGAGAAACCAAACTGAAGAGCACCAAAGAGACAGTTCTGCAGACTTTTATTATATCCATCTACACTACTGCATGCCATTGTCTGATCATGATACTAGCCTCCTCTGACTCAATCAGGAAAAGCCACCTTTGAATGTGCATAAAGCTCAATTTGTCATACTTTTACTATGCTTTTAGAACATTGTTTCTCTATTCCCAGTCCAGTGTCTACTTGTTTTATGGTGACAATGATTTAAAACTGTACATTTGCAGTAGTTGCAGTGGAAAGCTTGGAAAGCCTGGCCTTGCATATTAGATGTTGCAATACAGTTCTTGAGTGACACAGAAGGTGGTTGAGACATGTTGATTTGGCTAAGACCACAGTTCAAGACATCTGATCATAAGAATACACACGGTAAGCACAGGCCACTCTTCATTTGATTGATTTCAGTTTTAGTACAGGACCAACTATTTGAGCTGAGCTGTTTTGTCTTTTAGTCCTCAGGTCTGGATCACAATGGCAGGCAATTTTCTAGGAAACCTTTTATGTACTTTGTTTGGTGCTGGTGTATTGATAGCTGGTAAGTTTTAGTTTAGAAATCCAATACATAACTCTTATTTTAGATTTTTTTTTAAAGAACTTTTTTTCTGATATGTTTACCCAGGCTGCACAATTCTACTTGTCACTGCTTTCCCAGTTGTTCAGATTGCAATTGGTAAGAGAACAACATCACATCAGTCAGTCATTTTTTCACATAGGTTCCTGTGTATGGTCCATATCCGTTTTTAACATGTAATTGTGGATATAGCAAGTGTAAAACTGACACAGGGTGGATTAGCACATCTCATTTGTCTGAACATCCATACTACTCTCTAAAATGACTCTAAAATGCACCATACCCCATTTTAGTTTGAAAACTGCCTGTTTGTCTTCCTTGGTTGGTTATGGAGGAAAACCATATGGAACGTGAACTACTCTCATTCACAAATTCCTAATGCCATTTTAAAAATGAAAACACACAATGCATTAGTTTGAAACCTGTCAACAGCTCCATACTAATAATGAAGTTATAACCCTTGTATGATCAGTTGTATATGAATTGACTGTAGTCAGTAACATGGTGACAGTACTGTGCATGTGTGTGAATAGGTGCAGTGTACATGAATGAGTGTCCTGTGGCTACAATCATCCCAGTCTATATTCTGGTGAGTGGAATAGGTGCCCTGCTCATTCTGGGTCTGTTGGCTCTGCCCAGTCTGCTATTTCCAGCCCGTGAAACTGGCTCATTGTGGATTATATGGATGCTCAGTTTGGGCCTGCTCTACTTCATCTGGTTTGTTTTTGGTGAGTTGCTTTTCATTTCATTTATTATACAGGAAGAGATTAAAAGCAACAGCTATATTGCAATTAAACGGGACTTAGTTTAAAACTGTTTTTTAGCAGGTTCCTTTGTGAAGGAAAGATATTAGACCATAACTGTAAAAGCAGTGATGGTAAAAGTTCTTGTGAACCAGTTCTTTGATCTTATCCTGTGCAGGCTGTCAAGTGGAGCAATCAGCTGGCTACAGTTGTTTTTTTTTTGTGTGTTTTGTTTGTTTTGTTTTTGTCTGAAGTGAAGTGCAAATTATTGGCATGACTTTTAATTCTGAAGAGTCAAAGCATGAGACTATGCTGAAAAGTGATGGACCCATCCAGGATTTTTACTGTGGATCTTATAAGCATTGTTGTAGTGTTCAGCCACTGATTCTATGACATAATTAGTTAGGGGCCAGACAGTAAGACAAGGTTGTGTACAAGGTGGTAGAGACAATTATTGCATGTAAATATGTTTAAGAAGATACAGAGAATGACAGATAAGGTCTGATTTTGTTATAGCCAGGTATTTTTCTGTTAAGTAAACCATGTTATGTAAATCATTTTATTAGTAAAATGCTTTAAACAGAGCAGTGAAATTAAGTTACATTCATTCATTCATGAGTGTTTGGCTAAATCTATCTGCCCACACAACAATATTTTAGATATTTTTAATATTTCACCAGTGCATGCATGTCTTTAGTGAATAGCAGCAATATTTTAAGTGAGCTCATTGTGTCCCTGTAGGGCTACTGTCCTCAAATGCTGTAGAAAGTAGAGGCACTTATTTGCAATAATGCTGCGATTCAACATTGCACCTTTAAACAAACAAAAACTTCTTATCAGAGAAACTGAGCATTAATCTGTAACATTATGCCAGTGCTACACAAGTTGAGTATGAAAGATAACTTTTAAAATGTAGGTGTCTTACTGCTATTCCTATTGCTATTGTTTCATCATTGTTCATCTTTGGTCTCTTTCCTGTTTCAGGGAGTTACCACATTTATTCAGTTTATCCTCCCAACTACACCAGGAATTCCAGTCTTCCAAAAGACTTCAATACTGCTGCAGTGGTCAGCTCATTCAGTGTGGACGCCCAAAACCAAAGCCTTCCACACAACAGCTCCATACACAAATACAGGAGGCTCCAGACACATGAGCCCTACTGTGACCGCACTCTGTACCTGTTTGCCTTCTGGACCACCACTCTAGAGTACATATTTGCAGCCAACACCCTGATCATTCTCATTTGTCTGTGTGGTTTTATGAAGATCACTGACAATGTTGTACAATATCTAACAACCTGACAAAATTTTTGCTGTAGAATATTTACAAAATGACACATCTTCACTTTACCTTCCTCTATATCCAGACTGCAATATATTAAAGACAATTTTGTTCTAATTGTACAATGATTCTCTGTATTCATGCCTATGAAAATGTCCTGGACAGAGTAATACTGTATATATGCACCATTATTTGTAGTGAGAAAAAAAAAGTTTTTACATGTAGTGGCTCTCTTTTAAACAAAGCTATTTTGCACTACATGATCTACATGGACAGCTATAGAAGACTGGGCTCTAAAAAGTTGAAGTTTTCATGTTTGTATCAGCTAACATACTGTATTTATTGATATCATCTTGGACAAAAGCTTTAGTTTTTTACACTTGCACTTTACAAGACATACCAGCAGGGGGTGCGAAAACACTTATGCTTTTGCCTAACAGTGAGTCCCTAACTCTTGCACTTCAATATGACTTTATCACCAGACAATAGCTCCTGATAAATGTTTTCTTAATACATCTGGGAAAAAACGTAGCATACACAAAGTGAAGCCACAAAGCCATAGGACAAACGCAGAGCTAGGAAAAATCTGATGAGGCCTACTCTCTTCATTTAAAGAAGTTCTGCCAAAACAATTGATACTGTTAAAAATATAAAATATAATATAATAATAAAAACTATTTTTTCTGCACTAGGCCTACAGGCCGTTAAAGGTTCAAACCCAGGTTCGGCGTTAGCAACGGACAGGTGACTGTGAGCCCCGGTAACCAAAGAGCGACAGAGAGGCAGGTCACCTTTACCGGAAGAGAGCACAGCGCAGATACAAAATAAAAGCTCTTGAACTATCGGAACAGTACCCGCGGCACAGCGTTTTAGACCTTGCTATATTTTGAAACAGAACAGCGGAAACATGTGATGTATCCCGCTACACTTGACCATATCTTCATCTGAGAGCCTTCCAATGTCGTCAAAGCGGAAAAAACCTTCCAAGTTTCTCGTCAAGTGGAGTTTCTCGGGAGTTGGTGGAACCGTTAATCCCTTTAGTGTTCTGCGAAGTTGAAGTTCTGCGTTGAAAGGCTGGTGTCGGCCTGTCCCGTTATCATCGGCACAAAGTGGGCCAGAGGGAAGCCGAACCCAGGTGTAGAATGCACACGCTAGCGTCAGACGGAACCAGAATGGATCTGCATGTGGACCTGGTGAAAGTGAAAGCTCACTACTGTGGGTGAGTGTCTATGTGGGTAGAGAGGGGTTGGACTGAGAGGAGACACCTGTGGCTTACATGGGTCAAATTTGGAGTCTGACCATTAACAACTAAAGCTGGAGGGTTTTTTTTATACAATCATCAACTTTTAAGTTTTCACAAATTCCCTGCCCATTTTTTTTCTGCCAGTCTCTGAAGAAGGGTCCTAATTGCTTTTGTAAAAAAATATAATTTCAGAAAAAAAATGAATGGGCTGTAGGCCTATGTTCCTTTATTTTTTTTTAGGAGGTACACACATAAAGAAGAGGTATGGTACGGTTCAGTTTGGTACAACACACTTTTAGAGGCATTTCCATTGTCAAAAGTAAAGCGTACCAGATAAGCAAAACAGCCCATAGATTAGAGCAATTTACTATAAGGTGCGGTCTGTTCTGAATTCTCACTGGGACAAGAATTTGATTTAAAGTGTAAAACACAATGGTTTTCTTCTAAATCTTGTCTTGATCTTCTCTTATAGTCTTGTCGAAAAAGAATCCAACAAAGACAGTCCATCTTATCAGTAGAACTTTCTGGTTTAAGACAGAGTTTGCGTGTTACTGTCTACATTGTGTTAAACACAAGCAGCAATGGTGACAAAAAAATGAGCCCTGTAAATGCAAACAGACGCAGATCTTAAAAATTGTTCTATTTAGAAAAAAAAAAAGTAGAAACACACATTTACAGCACTAAATGGCTATACTACATGCTGCTTCCTCTTGTCACTTAATTTAATTACAACTTGTGTAGCAGGATACATTTAAGACACATTGCTCTTTATGTAGCTGACTCTGTCCTGCACCACAATGAAACAGCAGCTTCTTCAAGGATCACCAGTGCTGTACAATCTTGTCCCTTTACAAAGCCCACCTACAACTGCAGTAACCTTTGAGTTTTGGTTTTTGTTTTTGTTTTGCAGTAATTATTTCTTGTCTAAGCAACCAAAATGTATTCACAAATAATATTAAGCCTATATTTCTGGGGGACAATGAAACATTAGTAAAAATGTCTTGGGTGCACACTGTTTGAATCATGATGACGGTAAAAGAGGCCAAGTATTACAAAGTGTCTTTTACATATTTTTTGTGTGTTCTTGATACAGTATAACAGCACTTTGGCCCAACCCTTGAAAGCAGACACTTGACAAAGAGAGCAAGGGTCACTATGAAATAACTGGAGCTGCCCACAGAAGTGCAGTGTTGTGAAATGGGTTTCTCAGTTTCTGATTGTGTTTCGAGATCTGTCACTCATTAACTGCACAGACTTGACCTGGCTTAGACTCAGTATTGTATATTCACAGGTAAACATTCTTATTGTGTTTTCATTCAAAAACACAAAACCTTTGCTGCATATTTATTCGGTGTCCACACCAGTGGGGCATGTAGTGTTGCACGAAGTACTGATACTTTAAAGGTACCATGATACCATGATGTTTAAATCAATTCGATATCACATTTTTTAGGTATCAGTACTTAATTTAAATATCTGATGCATGTCTAGGGCTGTGCCAAGAATTGAATTTCATGTTACATCACGATACAATTAAAGTCAATCTAGGCTAGAACTGATCTAGAACTGGGCCCTTCTAAGATTAAGTTATAATTTGCCCTACCCCCTGAGAAAATGGTTAAACCCGTTACAGCACTGTTGTTAACTGGCACTTAACTCATCAGAATGAATACTCAGCACAATTTAGGAGCTAAAACAAAAAAAGAGAGTATGTCAATAGAGAAGACAGGAGGTGATATGGAAACTTTTTATGGAAAAGAGAAAGGAAAAGCATAGTAATAATAATAATAATAGCCAATAAGACCAGTGAGACAATTACCCCACTCACAGCTACTGAAGATAGGTTAAAGAGTGGAGAGAGAGAGGAAAGAGGATCTAACCCCCAGTTTCTACTGCACATGTCTCTGCCAGCAACCCTCGCTCACTGGATACGTTTCAAATCCAACCAACTCGAAAGAGCATGCGTGGGAATTACGAGATGGCATGATAAAATGCATTAATAAAGAGCTTGTGCCGGACCAAAACAACTGTTTATTGAGAAGGAGAATGAGCAGAAAAAAGTTTATTTTGAGATTGCTTTATTGTTCACATCAACATCACTTCTCAGGTTTTTCCTCATTACATTGGGCACAAAAAAGCTCAGTTTTTGCAAATCTTATTACATTTAATGCTTAATCATGCATATTAACATGTAAATATTGAAATAAAGATATTTTTTTTTTAACTTAAAAAATTCAGATCGCTGTGCTTGTTTGTTTTCCGGTTTGGTGTGATTTGATCTGTGCAAACTGATGGCTCCTCTGTTGCTGAAAATAGAACTGCTGCGTATCTTCTGTGTACTATTGGACCCGAGGAGACTGTGGCGCAGCTGTAGTGTATGCGTGTGCATAATTTACTTGCATTAGTCAGATTTGCAATTAATTTGTTAATTTTCTTTTGTATCAGATGTTCATGTTATGTTCACATTCCTAGTTTTAATACTCCACTGGACAGTTGAGGACAGAGCTGTCCACAGGACTCGGAGAATCATATCAAAACAATTTGAAAATACAAGTTACAAAAGAAGTCACATAAAAACTTGATAAAACTCGTCCAGACAGAGGACCACTTCTCACCAGATGCACATGAATGCTTTGCTACACTGACTTATCAGTTTACTGCCAGTTATTCGGGTCCTCCATTCTCCACAGACCCACCAGCTTTACCGGGATCTGTCCAGTTAATTAAAAATAATTAACTGTATCCATGAGCAGTGGTAAATATGACAGCCCTCAGACTCTCTCATTGTTTCCACTGGTTCACCACAAGGGTGTGTCTTATCTCCCCTTCCTTTTATTTTACACACCAACAAATGTAAGAGCACTCTTGAGCACAGCTACTCAGACGACAAAGCATTGCTGTCTCTTCACAGTGGATCAGAATCAGAACATGGGAAAGCACTTGCAGATTTTATTCTTTGGTGTGACAACTTCTTGGATTTAAATTTTACAAAAACAAAGGAACGTATCTTTGATTTCAGGCATAAAAAAAGACTCAGCTACTGAGAGTATTATGCATAATAAGAGTGTGGAAATAGTTAACTCTTATAAGTACCTTGGCCCTTTTTTTGATGATCAACTTAAATTTAATGTGAACACTGCAGCTGTTGTGAAACGTGGACAACAAAGAATTCACCTTATGCTATAGCCTAAAGTTTGGTGGGGTCGATATGAACCTGTGGATCATTAGCATAACTCCCTTTAGGTGTTAAAGTCATTCTAGAGAGAAACTGTTGTGGTATATTTTAGTATGTACATCTTTGGTCTGTGTTTGCTTGAGGTAGTAAGAAAGATGTCGCTGGGTTTCCTGATTCAGAATGAACCACAAAGAGGTGAAATTGTAATTGGTCCAATGAGTAAAAAAGAAAAAAAAATCCAACAAGGACATTCAACCCATAGATTTAGATCAAGTTTGAGGCCAACTGGAAAGCAAGGCCATACAAAAATGTATCATTAAAATTTGGTAAATGTAAACAACTGTAAATTTTGGTATCATGTTATACAAATGATGATATTAAACATAATCAACCATTCCCATAAGCACTGGTAAATTATTACCTTTATTTAAATATGGACTGTGTGTGTCATTATGCAAATGATAATGTTTAGTATAAGCAGGCCTCTTAGTGTTACACAAATATTTCTTTCAAGTGTCTTTAATGTGAACAATGCTATGGGAGTGTGGGGCAGACACTGCTGGGAGCTCTGCCCCACCGCCACATAGTCCAACATATAATGGCTTTAAACATACACAAGTTGTCATAGAGCTTTTGGCTGATCCTATTGTGTGTACAATGTGAGGAAAACATATCAGGGACACACAGACTAAAGCTATTGGTACTCACAGTCAAGTCTTGGCTGTGTTATGATTTTATTTAAAAAAACACACACTCTCTAAGATCATGGGTAAGTGCCTTTATCTGTCTATACTTTCTTAAAATACTACACTGTTATAGAAGTCACAGAAGGACCAAACTAATATGGACCTCACTGTAAGCATATCTGCCCCTGAGGGACTTGGGTAAATGTGGAAACATGCCTTAATAGATAACAAATGGTGTGTGTGTTTCAGGGATGTGCTGATCAGTGAGCTGGCGGCCACACTCACCTTTCAGCAGGTGTGTAATGAGGTCAGGAGCATGTGCAGTGTGTCTCTACAGCAGCCCATCACACTCAAGTGGATCGACGATGAAGGTGGGTTTGGTTCGTGCAAAAATAGTATATCCTATATGTTCACACTGCAGGCAAATGCATTATGAACAAAAATCTACATGTGCCTATTGTAAGAGAATTCTTCAAATATAACTTTGGCTTCATGCTTTTTTCTTGTTTTGAATGGACTGTATGTAGGAGATCCCTGTACTATCTCATCTCAGATGGAGCTGGAGGAGGCCTTTCGGATTCACAGTCGAACCAAGAGGTCTGGACTCCTGCTTCATGGTAAGGTCCTTCTTTCAATACAGTTTCATACTAGGGTTAGACAATGTGGCTAAAACTCATCTATAACAGAAGGTAATTCAAAGATTAAAAGCTTTATGTATTACTTAAAATAGTATACATTTTCTGCTGTGTTTTTTAGTGTTCCCAAGTATCCCTGAGCGGCCTGGTCTGCCCTGCCCTGGAGAGGACCGTGAGTAAATCAGCTGCATTTAGAGCACAGGAATGTGTTAAGCAACAGTAATAGAGTAAAAGAGGAACCCGATTTCTAATTGTTTCATAGCTTTCTGTTTTTGGAAGTGGTGTGAGCATTTACACACCCTCCAAAATCTTAAACCTTAATCTTTTGTCTCGTCAGTCCACATAATCTTTTCCCAAAAGTCTCAGGGATCATCAAGATGTTTTCAGGCAAAAGCGAGTCTAGCCTTTTGGTCTGTTCTTTTTGGTCAATAGTGGTTTTTGCCTTGAAACTCTGCCATGGATGCCATTTTTGCCCTGTCTATTTCTTATGGTTGAGTCATGAACACTGACCTTAACTGAGGTAAGTGAGGCCTGCAATTCTTTAGATGCTGTTGTGGCTTCTTTTGTGACCTCTTGGATGAGTTCTTGCTGCACTCTTGAGGTTATATTGGTAGGTCGGCCACTCCTGGGAAGGTTCACCACTGTTCCATGTTTTCTCCAATGGCTGTTATGGTGGTTTGCGAGAGTCCCAAAGCTTTCGAAATGGCTTTGTAACCCATAGGAGGCAAAACAGTGTCTACTAGTTTAGCTTGGATTCAGTGGTGGTGCCCAAGATGCTGGCCTTCAAAACAGAAAGGCTGAATCTGTTTATGCTGGAGAGCTGCAAGTAGCTGTAAAGCCAGGTAGATGAGTACCTGAGTGGTGTTCCACAATACAACACCATGTGTCATGTCCATGGTCACTACCATCTGCAAACTGATGCAACTGGGACTGTAGGAATCCTTTATAGCTTTTAGGCTTATCGTCTTTCTTAACTTCAGTATCTTCTCCAGATCCTTTAGCCATGTTGTCCATTGTCACAACCTTGTCTGTGGAAAAGGACAAACTTTATCTACACATTTCCTGCAGCAGTAGCTTAGGTAGCAGGGTGAAAGGTACCAGCAAACCCAATGGGTCTTAGAGGGAGCTGACCATAGAGAGCTACTGTACTGCCTCTTGCACTGTAGCCATGCATTTTAGACAGTCACCCACATACAAGTTGTCATTGCAGCTGTCCTTATGGTCTGCTGCAGTCCTCAAAGCAGTTGGCTCAGCTTGGAGATGAAACTGCTCCAAAAATGTGCATTATCATATGATGCTTGATTGGGAAGTTGAGAAAATTGACATGCTTCTCTGACACCTTTACCTAATGGAACATAGCACCAAAGTCAGTTGTTAGTGCAATGTTTTTCTGCCTGAACCTAGTCAACACACCAAAGAGGGAGTTGGTAAGGTCCAGCCCCTGTAGAAGCTGGCTATTCAACGGGGTTCCTTCATAGCTCTCTCCACAGACAAAAACAACTTGTATGGTCTTCTTGGGTGGTATACTCCATGATGGGGAAGATATGACACACTTTCTTTGGACTCCAGCTGGTCCTTCCTGCTTACATGAGGATCTCTCCAGGATCTTCATGAACGTCTTGTCCTCCACTAACATTTCAAGCTCCTCATCCAGTGTCTTCTCACTGAACTCTTGGTTATAATGAGAGGCTATTGATGATGTCCCATAGCTCCCTCAGTTCTGGCAGCTTTAAAAAGTTGTTACTTCAAAACTCCCGGGTGTTTATTGGAGGATCCTGTTACAGTGGCCCCCTTCCTGATTTCTTATTTTTTGTACATTTGTCACACTTACATTTTTCAGATCATCAAAAAAATTTAAATATTTGTCAAAGATAACTCAAGTAAACACAAAATGCATTATTAATGTATTAGTTTAATAATTTAATAATTTTTATTTATTTATTAAGGGAAAAAGCTATCCAAACTTAAATGGCCCTTTGTGAAAAAGTAACTGTAATTTGTGTTATCTTTGTCTAATATTTGAATTAGTTTGAAGGTCTAAAACAGTTAAGTGTGACAGATGTGCAAAAAAAAAAAAAAAAAAAAAAAAAAAAAAAAAAAATAAATAATTCATTCATCGCAGGGCTAATACTTTTTCACACTACTGTATATTATTCCAGGAAAAATAAAGTAAACCTTTTTCTGTCATTTAATCAGCCTGAAGATATTTTTATTCAGGCCCCACCATTTTAACAATCTTTATTTATTTATTTTTTTATATATTTTAAGCACTGGCCAATCATGACTGGTTGGTGACTGAATGGAGCTCTGTTACTTTAGCCCAACATTTTTTGCATGTCTCTCTCTGTCTAGTTAGCACACACTGCTATGATTTTGTGAGATGATTATTCAAAAAGAAATATAAAATAAATAGAAACCTGTGTAGTTATTTATAAAAAATGGTGTAAAATTTTTTATATTAAAACCCCAAACAGTTTTTTCTTCAGCCTCTAGAGCTGCAAATATTCATTTTCGATTGTTGCTAAAACAAGAGAAAAAAATCACTGAGCAACAGCTTGGGTTTTTCAATATTGTGTGTGAACAGTCCCCCTCTGTGTGCAGACGGCCCTGCCTTGTACCGGATTCTCCAGCATCACCCACCCCCCTCCACCAGGCATCGGCACCAGCTCCACCAGGCCACGCCCCCTTCTCCTCACCCCAGCCCCTCCCTGCTCCCACTTGGCTGTGTGGCACACTCTCCAGGGAGGAGCTTGCACAGCGCTGCATCGGGACATGGTGTGGTGTTGAAAGACAGCCACACAGCTACACTCTTTGTGAATGCTGTTTTCTGTTCTTGCTTCAGAAAATAGTGAGAGCTTGACGGCGTGAAGGCACCTTGACCCAGAATGAAAAAGCTTCGAGAGCAAGCCAAGATCAAATGAAATAATCTCACAGAGAGAAAGAGAGAGAGAGAGAGAGAGAGAGATGGGCGTTCCATCAGCGACAGGCAGAGGAGGGATGTAGCATTGTTGCCGGCTCAGTACACCACACACACAACCACACACACATCCACTGAGCCTCGATCATGTGCTAAAGGAGGTGGAGAGAAGCCAGAACCGGTGAGCTATCTGTCTCTGCACCCATCCATCCTTCATCCCTCCATCACTCTCATCCATCTGTGTGTGTCGGTGCTCTCACAGTAGACCAGTCTGTCCTTGTGTGTGTGTGCAAGAGCGTGGGGTTGATTCAAGCCTTGTTGTCTGTCGCGTCACGCATTGCAGGCAGGGCTGGTGTGAAGGCTGCTAGCGCTGACTGTTAGCATGGATGTGCTCAGTGAGGTCTGTGTTGGCTATAAAGCTGCTCCTGCAGAGCACTTCCAGAACAGACTGTATGCCAGGTTTCGCGGCTCGATTGGAATCATGTAACCTGTATGACTGTGATTATCTAAGGACAAGGTGATTACTCTGCAGTGTGGCATGAATTGCTTTTTTTTTCCACAACAAAGTGCTGTCTGATTGACCTTCAATAACTGTGAGCTTAACTGCGTAATGCACATGCCAATGGAACACCACTCTGACACAATGATCACTTAATTTCTATGTGTGTCTGTGTGTGTGTGTGTGTGGAACAGGGAATATGCCCTCCTAGAGGTGTTTATATTGTATGTTGTACATTCTATATAAAACTTAAAGCACCAAAGGTAGAGACATTTGTTGCCATAGAGATGTGCTATTGACATGTCATTAACATGAGTTCATACTCAGCAGTTCTTACAATCTGTAAAAATGAAAGATGAGATAAGAATGCACAATTGTTTTATTAACTTAGCTACTAGGGGCAAAAATGGGGTACACCCTGGCTAATTGACAGTAAATCACAGAGCCAACGCTATAGACATGGTCTGACAATCATTCACTCTCACATCCATTATTTACGATTTAGATTCACCTTTTTACCTGTACCTGCACCATCTTTGGAACAGAGTAAAAGTAAGTGCCTTTCGGCTAATCCCCATCCGTGGGTTGCCACAGCAAAATACTTTGCATGAGTAGCTTGGCAATGTTTTTTTTACACCAGGTACCCTTCCTGACGCAATCCTCTCCTTTTACCCGATGTTGAGACTGGCACAGACTGAGTCTGAGTTCCATGGAGTTGCTCAGGGAAGTCAAACCCCCAATCTCCCACACCAAAGGCAGGTGCACTAACCTTTTTACCACAGAGGAGTATATAATGTATCTTTGGACCAGAGTGCTCGCTGAGAAATAACGTTAGCATGACAATGACATGACGAGTACTCACAGAAGGGTTATGAGGGTAGGGGTGCTAACCACTTTGCCACTGTGCACCTCTTTACTTACTTCATATCTGTAAGAAAATATTTATACAAGTTAGGGTTGGAAAGCACCTTACAGTATGCTGCAAATTATACAGTCCCGATGCAGCAATTTATGTTTGAGACAAGAATACCTTAAAGGAGAGGCCAAGGAAACAAATGTGGCTTTGAAATAAACTTTAGCGTTTAACTTTAACTTGGATTTTTAAAGAGGTAGTATTCTGAATAAAATTTGAATGACCAGCACTTATGTGTCTGTTCTTTTCAGTAGACCTAGCTGTCCAGAGCCTGTCACTCTTTTCTGTTAAATGTTGTAGTAGTACACTGGTAGTAGTATTGGTTTTTGCTTTCCACTTTCTAGTTCACTGACAGGGTAAATTACATTAAATAATTAAGTAATATAAAAGATCGTTCCCCTAATCATGAATTCAGTTTTGCCTAAAATGGTCGTGGGCATGCTGGAGGGTCTGTCTGTCTCAGCTGGCTTGGGTATATTATTGTATTCTTTGACAGGAGCTGGAGGAAATGTCTGGGGAGGGGGAGAACTACTACATGACCTAACACTTGATAAGTGGAAACAAAAGACATGATTGGATGTTTTAATGTTTTTAACTTTTTTATGGGCTGCAGTGACAATCTACTTTTGGGTGTCACCTGTCAGTCTTGGGCCTGCTCTTCACATCACAGAGACAGTATATCTGTATAGTGATCCATCTCTGAGGCTGATTTGCTTTGGGGGCAGTTGAGGCTGGTTTGGGCTGTAGTGGCTGTGCTCCATGCAACCTGACTCATACTGACTATCGATCCTTAAGCTATTTGTGAGCGTGTGTAGGCCAAGTGTCTTTGTGTGACCCATATAGCTCTACCTGCACTGCAGTTGTTTATATGTGAAACCATAACATAATATAGTGGTGACTATGTTTGTTCATTTGTGGTTTCCTATTGAAATATTGCATAAAATTGCTAAACCTTTTTTTCTAAAAAGATCAGTTTATGAGATACATAATTATGATAGTGATTAACTGGGCTGTACAGCTTTCTTTAGTTGCGCATATTAATGGAATAAAGGACATGGTGGACAGACATCTGGAAGTCTCACGTTCCTTCCTTGCATATGACATTCATTTGTCCATAGATGCCAGACGTCCTGCTGGTGATGCTGGACCTCCCTGGAGTTCTTCATCCTGGGGACCACTTAGTCCTTATTGCACTTCTTTCTCTTGAGGTTGTCCTTTGGGGAGCTGTTCCTCAGTGCATAGCCGTTTCTTGCTATATGTGGACTATGCAAATACAAAGGGCCCCTTAGCCACCAAGGAGGCCCAAAGCTGCATGCTCATCTAAAATTACTTGTCTTAATGTGAAGCCATCTTGTGTTTATTATATCCTTCATATCAGTGGTCACAAACAGGCAGACCTCGAAAGACTTTGATATGGACCCAAGACATTTTCCATAATTTCAAGCAAATTGTGGAAAATATATTTTTCAACCAGCTCTCCTTGGACAGCTATGTATACATGTGTGGGTCCTAAGGTTACTGTGGTTACTGTGGGTAGTTCAACTATATAAAAGAGTTTATTAAAGATAAAGTCAAAAAGGCAAGCCTTAGGATTTCTTTGCAGTGTAGTAGCAAATCATAACGGACATTCACTGACTTGTTTTGCATATTTGACCTAATTTAGACTTGCAAACGATGTGAGTAATTATCTCATGCCATTAATCTTCATTTGTAGCTAACATGTTAACTTGGGTGATTACAAATCTGAAAAGGTGTGAAGGAGTGTTAGGAGATGAGTGACAGATACATAAGTCTGTACTGTTCACACATTCTGCTGTAAGTTTATTGTCATTTTCTGACCTGACCTGAAATCTTTGTATTCTGATTTTGAACAAGTTTAAGATGAACTTGGAGCAATTGAACAGCCCTGCCTCAGTGTTTTTTCTTATAAAACAAATAGGAGTTTTTCTGTTCTCCTTGGTGACCTCTTATCCTTTTCAGCTCCTTTGACCTTTGTGCTGTAGGAGTTCATTTTGGACCCTGTTCTTTTTTCTATGTACATGCTGCCATTAGGGTCAATTATTACAAATCACTTTTTGTGTGAAGAAGATTTACAAATCAAATCAGCCTTTTATCTGCCAAATAATAAAGTTGCACTAGTGCCCATGCACAGCTGCTTTGCATGACATCATACTGTGGCTTTCACAAAATTCCTTTCATCCGAATGAAAGCATAACTACATTTATGTTGTTGTGCACCTCCTACCTTTCCAGTAGTGCAACAAAGATTTGAGGTGAAATTTGAAAAATTAAGCTGAAGCACAAATTTAGCCTGGAAGACTCCTCCCCTCATCTCTCGATGCTGCTTCCTGCCCTGCTTGTCTCAGCCAATCATTGTAGAGCTGCCCACAATTTAAGCACCCTCTCTGCGAAGTAATTTAGTTGTTCAGCTTGAGCCATTGCTCGTACCCACCACAATTTATTTATTTTTTTGTCTTCTTAATCAATTCCAGCATATTTCTTCGTAGCACATCAAATGGCAACTACAACATCATCCTCAGGTCTTTTAATCCAGGCTGTGACCTACTGCTTGCCGATGGAGTGGAGTCACTGCAAAACAATGATTCCTCAACTCTGTGCCAAACGTAACTTGAAGCCCCCAGGCCAGGAGTTTATCATTACAAGAGTTGCCTGATTTAATTGAAACAGCGTCTCCATTCTCTCTAACGCTCACGTGCAACAGAGCCAGGAAGTGTCCAGTGCTCCTCCAAACAATAATCTCTCGGCTGCGCCTCTACTACCAAGAAATCTATTTAAACCTGCTGTACTCAAGCTCTCTGAAGCTGCAGAGTGAATCTAAACATCTAATACAAATCATATTTTATAAAACCTGGAGAACAAACACAGAACACAGTATTAACACTGTAGGAACCTGGCTACGTCATCATTGTCACCGTGGAAGCCTTCTTCCCATTGGTTTATGGTTACATAAACTCATCAGCGCTGGCATGGCACCAGAGAAACTAAACAAATCCAATTTGACTGCACTTGTTACTTGTGATGAGTTGTAGGCAGTTAATCCTCAAGATTTCTTCAATCTGATTCCTCCATCAGCTTTGGACAGACACCACTGAACTCCAGCCTCAGCTAATGTGCTGCATAGAAGTCGTGTTAGAATTTTACTTTATTTTATTAATTTTACATTGTAAATGCAGGGCTTAGTGTGTTTTTATATATTATGTGGAAATTATACTGATGTTGCTAATTTACTAATTTCACTTTATTTTAGTTAATTTGTCTGCCTTTTAGTAAACATCTCTTTAAATGGATTGTTGTTAAAGGTGTCAGTGCAGTCATTTTAAATCTTTTGTCCATAAAATGTCACCACCAAACACAATCCTTTTGTCGATTGTACCAAAGGCACAGTACACACATCACATGTCTTAAAAAGTGAAGCAATCCTGATTATTAATCCCAATAATAAATCCTGTTTTATTGTTCGTTCACCATTCTTCTGCTTCACAAAAAGAAAAACTCATTGGCCAGAGAAATGAACCCACCCCAGTGAAGTAAAACCTTGAATTTAGTCTTGAATTTATATTATGATGAAAATGCAATAACAACATGTGTTGTTTTTGGTATTGCGGCTTTTCAGCACTTTTGCTGGTTATTTATTTTTATTTATTATTTTGTCTCTGCTGGGAGACAGTTTGTAGTTACAAAAACATTTAGAACTAAAAGTAAACTTAAAATGAAGTTCTGTCTAAAGGGTTTAACTTCTCGGTAACTCTGAAGCAAAATCCCACAGTAGACCTTATAACAGCCATGGAATCAGCCATAAGAAACTACAAATTGGCTGAAAACGAAGCAAAAGCTGAGGCTCACTGTCACAGGTGCTCTGGCCAGTGCGAAACCTCATCTTTCTAACATCACTTCTGAGCAAAGGAGGACTCTGACAGCACTATAGAAAGACTAAAACTACATTATTCTACCCGCAAAGGAAGATGCACCATGATCCTGAACACAGCGGACTATATTAGCGGCCAGTATTAACAGTTTGCTTAGTTACACCACCACCTACGAGACACTGAGAAGAGATCCAACAAGTGGCTACAAGAAGAGGGTTATAGACTGTCTGCAGAGGCTTGAGAAGGAACAAGTCGCTGATCTGTACTACAGGCTTTATCATGGGAAAGACATCCGTTGCACTTATGGCTTGCCCAAAATACATAAGGAAGGCACAGCACTGCAACTCATAGTGAACAGACTCTGTCACTTTCAATATATCTAAACACTTGGCCGCCATCTTGGCTCCATTGGTCGGCCACGCACGCCACCATATCACAATATCACCAATTCACAGGACTTACTACTACTACTAGGATGCTACCAAAATCAAATATTTACAGCTGGACTCAGATGAGACTATTGTCTCTTTTGATGTCACATCCCTCTTCATCTGTATACCCACCAATGAAGCTCTTTTGGCAGCAAAGAAGAGAATACATCGCAACAGAACAGGACCAGCCTCACCCCCGACCACATCTGCTCTTTACTGGAGGTTTGTCTTAACACCACGTTTTCAGTTTAGAGGAAACTTCTAAAAGCAGAAACACAGTTGTGCCAAGGTATCACCAGTGTTCCTGATCGTGACTAACCTGTACATGGAAGAAGTGGAGATCAGAGCCCTGAACTTTTTCCCAGGTACAGTGCCCAGCCACTGGTACAGCTACATGGATGACATTTGGGTCAAGATTAAAACCCAGGAAGTGGAAGCTTTCACATCAATGCTGTGGATAAGAACATCAAGCTTATGGATACCCCAGACTATGGGCATTCAGCAAATCCAAGAGGGCACAGAAATCTAACAGATATATGCTAGAGACAAAAGGGATGGGTATAGTAATCCTTTTTGTTGCTGGTTTATCTGCGAAGCTTAAAATGATTTTTTTTTCAAACACATCATTCCTATTCACTTGGCAATAACCTGGCACTACTCTCCCTCAAAAACTGGTCCACCTAAAGGACAAGATCCAGCCACAAACAAAGCAATGTGATCTTTGCTGTTCAATGCAATTAAGATTGCAGTGATTGTTATATAGGAGAAACACATCATCCACGTTACAAACGGATGTATAATACAGCAGGGCCAATCCTGGTGGACCTGAGTCTGCAGTCCACCTCCATTTGAAAGAGGAAGGGCATTCCTTTGAGAATATCAATGTCCGATCTTGCCCAGGTGGAGTGAAAGAGGAGTAAAGGAAGCCATCTTTGTTAAATTGGAAAAGCCCTCTCTGAACAGAGTTGGTGGCTTAAGTCACAACCTTTCCTTCATTTACGTTTTGAAGCCAAAATCAAAACAGTTTCTCTCTAGCAGGACAGGCTAAACCCATCACTCTGAGGGTTTAGAATTGACATGGATGTAGGAGGAAAGGCGTTTATCTTCATACCTATGTCCAGATGCCTTGGTCAAAATATTTCTTAAAAACATTTATAGTTTAAGTCATTTTTGTTATTTTAATTGTTCAGTGAGTCAAAAATTATGATTTTTGCTGTTTAATGCATTTTTCTGTAGTATGTAATTCTTCTGTACGTTATACGTTCTGTAATGCGTAAATTGCCCTGTAGTTTTGAAACAGAAGCCATTTTGCCCCTTACCCTATAGACTTGGTCAGTTCTCCAGATGGTAGTGGGCAGTTTTGTATTGCACTGCACTGTGTTGTACTTCATTAAACTAATGTATGAGGTTAGAATTTATGCAACACATAATGTGACTTAACACATAACGTTTGCACATAACAGCAATGTCGCTGTTCAAAGTAATCATTAACAATAAATGATTGTATTAGAAAAACATACAATAAACAATATATGTGTTAAATATTGCAAACACAAAAAAAATATGATTACATGGTGTTGTGTCAGTGAGAACAGTGGTGCAGCTTAATTTCTTATTGTATGTATTATGGTGTATGTAAAGAACGTAAGAATACAGCTGGTGCATCTGTAACCATAGTGTTATGTAACGCGGTAGCTGGAATTAATCAGTGGCCCTCTCCCTGAGGATAACACAACATGCTTTATGGACTTCCAGGGATGTGTTTGTTTAAGGACACGACCAGATTAACAGCTCTGCTCATCTCCATTATTCAGCTGCAGCAGGATGCTCTGTTACAGTTACACCACTAAGATAACCCTTTCTCTGTGCAATATGCGCTTTTTATTATAGCCTATTTATTTCACAATGTCAAAAATGCTAAACTCCATTTGAGGCCAGCAGCAGTATGCCACAAGCCACTTGGCTGCAGGTGGAAGGTTTTCTGATGCATTTACACAGAGTCCAATACTCCAGCAGTAGAGAATATTTGATGTGTTCGATGACTGGTTTGATTAGGTATTTACATTTAGACACTGTTGTAACACAATAATAACTACACTATTAAACATCATTTCTAAATATGTACCAAAAATAATAAATGAGTAGTTTATTGTTTAACAGTGGTTTTTAACTTAATGGTGACTACAGATTTAGAAGTAATGGTTCGTATATTCATTCAGCTTCTTTCGCTTTCTTTTGTGGGTGACTGGAGCCTATCCCAACAGCTTTGTATATGATTGAAATAATTTAATATTTACTAATACTTAATTAGTGCTTAATAGTGTGCGGTTATTATAATGTGTTACCAACATTGTCAGTGCTTTTAAAATTAGAACAGGATACAGTCCAACAACAGAAAGAACTGACAACTTTAGTCCAGTGTGTGACCCAAGCGGACAGTACTAGGTACTAGATTGAGGATTGATCCATTTTCTTCCAGCCAATAGTGCCAACAATTCTACTCCAGTTCCATTTACTGATTGCTGTAAGCCCTTTCACTTAACATGACATGGCTATAAACTGACCCTGACCAGAGCACTACCAGAATAATGGCTGCAGGCAGAGTGACATGTCTACATTAACGGCTACTGAGTGAAGGTTTAACCCAACTCTTTGTGGAAAAAGTGAAGCCTGAATGTCCAATGCTACCACCACAGCCCCCTTTTCTCCTTCTATTGTATTCATCACACCAAGACTGACATTATGTAATCTATATGCATGCATGTGTAAGCTTAGTGATGTAACAGAAATAATGGAATAACTCCAACTAGGTCACATGGGTTCCAAGCCCAGGTGGATCAGTACTATCACCAGTGATGACCTCTTGTAATATGTTTAGTTTTGTCCTGTGTTCTGTAAGCATGCATGCACAAGTGTGTAAGGTGCCTCTTTGTTTATTTAATCAACAAAATAAATTCAGCCTAGATGTACATTTTTTATAATGACTTATGACAGGCCTTTGTTTGGCTTTTTTGAATGTTCTTCCTTGTCTCAATTTTTCAACAACATGCTTTGTCCATGCAAAATTAATTATTGGTTTGAGGACACCAATATGCGTAAAATAGTCTGGATTTACACGTGTCACATAATCTCTTTACTGTGTTCCATTCTAATCTTTATATTGTGCTTATAAAAGGAATTTTTTTTTTTCTAGACCTGCAGATCATGGATGGTGGAGACAGTGATACGCCACTGCTGTGCATGGTATAAAGGCTATAGTGTGGCCTTCCATTCCACTGCATTAGACGTGACCCTTGCATGTCCAGTGTTAATTAGGGGAGTCTCTTATGCTTGGTGTAATTTAGGGTTATTATTACTGAAGTCACTGAACTTGCATATAAATCTTACTCTTAGGACGCATCTTTAGCATCTCTCTTCCAGAAATAGCACCAGTGTTTGTAAGGTGTCAGGCCTCACTCTGCACTGCAGCACACCCACATGTTCTTGTGTGCTGAGAATGAACAGCTGGGAGCCTGTGAACATTGATCAGAATGCAGGAGCAGCTCAGAGTGGCTAGTATCTGTAATGCTGTTAAGTGACACATGGAACAGAAATTACTCATGAAAAAGTTATTTAGCATTTCCAGCACTCATGTACTCAGTTTGTCTGTTCTCATTGGCTATTAATTTATATTTAGAAGGCATGTTTGAAATTCATTGTTCTGATCTGATTTGATCTGATTAGTAAAATATAATGACCCAACACGATGGGCTTTTCTGGGATGATGCTTGAAAACTTCAATTTTTGCACTCATGGCCTTAGGCACAACATCTTCTAAAAGACTACACTTAAGATTTACTTGTTCTTTTAAAAGCAGGCGGAGATGGGTTTTGTTTGCCACATGTGTTTACTGTGTAGAGACCTTGTGATGGTTTGGAATGGGACATTTCTGCATCCAAAAGACATGTGAATATGACCCTAAAACAGTTCTAACCTTGAAAGTGTTCTAAAACAGTAGGCAGTTCTTTTTGATTTTCAAAGGAAGTGATAGAAACCGACAAGAAAAAACAAACAAACTAACATATCTTCTTAAAAGGTGGGGTCATTTTAGTGTTTTTGTTTTTTTGCTAGGGTCCAGTGCATTAGCCTTAACCTATTTCTGCTCCTTCTATTGGAGACATAAAGAGCATGTCATTTACATAATGTCTGTGCATCCCAGTGACAGGGATTAGATTTAATTTATATTGGAGATTTCTGTCCAGCTAAGGGGGTACTCTGTCAGTGAAATAGGCATGATTTAAAGAACCTCTAAATGATTATGAGAATATATACATTTTGGGGCTAAAAATTACATGGTGCTATTGGCTAAAAAGTTATGCAGGATGACTTATGACTTTAAATTATTGATGAGCACTAAAACAAAGAATGGACTACAAATCCAGGTGGATTGTGCAAATTATACAAATCATATCATTGGTGATTTAATTTATGAAGATTATTGTAAACATAATTTTCTTAAACTCTTGTTACAACACCTCAACATGAATGTCTCATAAACATTTGCTGCTTTTCTCAGCAGCTTGTGCCATCTTAACAGATACAGTACATGACGGATTCTGAGCACACCATTAGAGCAAAATCAGAAATTAAGCTTGTTGATTCACACAGGTTGTGACACCACTATGCATCTATTGTTATGTAATACTTTTACATAATATGATGTGAAAGCTATTGCAGTCCTCATCAGCCGCTATTTTGACACAGAATCGACACCCTAAGATACATGCTCTGCACTAGCTTTAAAGGAAAAGTACTGAAAAGTACCCCAGCTGTGCTGAGGAGTCAGTACTAAACTGGTCTTGATTGAGCTGATCCACATGACATTTTCTTTATATACGGTCCTATTGTGGTGCTTGTCCATATATCACCTGGAATAACAGGCTGAATCATTCACAGGAGTAGGTAGACTGCTCTGAAACAGCTGAGCC
>JAWCTZ010000354.1:0-45867 GCA_036850595.1 Rhyacichthys aspro | reverse complement strand
GCAACCCTTTTGGTCCTGACCCAGTGAACCACTGATCTTTAGTGTATAGTTATGACATATTACATCAATTATGGATGTGTGTTATATTGCCATATTATATTGTTTCCTCCATCTTTAAGCCTTCAGTCCTGTTTTAGTCCTTAGTCTTGGTTTAGACCTGGCTTAGACCTTGATTAGCCCGAGACCTGCTTTTGACCTGTTATTGTCCTGGTTAAGTTTTGGCTTAGTTTTTGGTTTAGACCTAATTCATTCTTGGTTTTATATAACCAAGACCTATACCTTCTCATAGCTTTTATTTTCAATTGTGTTCATTTTCCAAAATAATTGAAAACATTTAATTCTGGCTTCTATAAATTTACCCAATAATAAAATAGTCTATACTTTTAAAACATGATTCTGTGAAAAAAGTTCCAAGGCTCATGCCAAGCTGTTTTATTGTTAAAGGCTGAAAAGCTATATTCTCACACTTAAATGGTACAATAGTAATAATACAATAACTGTAATCATCAACTGTAATATTACCCTTAGGGCAATTAGGGACAAGATAAAATAAATAGGCCTGCTAGGTTTTTTAATTGTTGTGGATTTAAATAATCTTGATTTGATGAATTTGCTTAGTCCTGGATTAGTCTTCATTTTAGCCTTAGTCTTAGGTTTGGTCCTGGTTTAATACAACATATAGGCCTTGATTAAAATATATTAATACAAAGTTTAGTCCTAGGTTTGGATTGATTTCGTTCTGGTTAATCTTAATTTAGTCCTGGTTACCCGTATTTCATTCCTGGTGTAAAACCCGGGTTTCCACCTGCTCTAGTCCTGGTTTAGCCTCAGATTTAGCCCTGGTTTGGTCCGGGTTTACGCCTCCTCTGAATGATTCACGGTTATAATTTGGTCCTGGTTGTTTTACCGCGGACATCGTCGCCACATGGGGCTGGTTCACCGCGGGGAAAGATGCAGGGACACGGACAGAGGACAGCAGCTCCGTGTCCTCTGCGTACGCATTATATAACCCCCTCCTCCTCCTCCTCTCCCTGAAAAAGCACCAGAGCCTGGATGGATGCTACCGGCGCACCGCGACAGAGCAGGCCGCCTATGGAGCGTCCACGAGCGGCCTGCGTCTGAGCGAAGCCCCGCTGAAGAGATCAAAGAAAGCCGCTTGTGTCTCAAAGCGCCAGATTAAACCAATTAGAAGAGCGCCTTACCTGATCACAGGAAGCCGCCGGCCGTCCTCACAGCCGCCGCTAAATCCGCTACAGATCCACCGAGCAGGCCATCCCACGAAACACGTCGAAAATTCGGTCACGGAAAGAGCGAGAAGAACCGTGAGCAGAGAGCGCCGAGGAGAGGACGGGTCGCAGCAGAGAACCTCTCCGCCGGCCGCGCAGTTCTCCGAGAGCCGCTGAGAGCCGCTGGTCCTCCGCCTGGTTCCTGTCGCTGGAAAATGGAGGCGCTCTGTGGCTCGGAGTCTCCGGGAATAGAAACACACGACGGAGCCCGCTGCAGGGACCACACAGGCCGCCAGAGGGAGCCACACACCGCTCCTTCACAATAAAAGACACCTCCATTCATTCACAGACATTAAGAGGAGGACAGCTCCAAAATATTAAATAGGCTACTTAAGTTAGTTCACAATATAAAATGAATTGTTGGGCCCTGGCTCCAACACACAGTAAGTATACGGCATTAAATATCTCGCCTACTTTGTGTATAAGTGAAAATCAATGCACTTGTCATCAAAACTCATCAGAAAACCACAATTTACAATAAGAAGAGCCCACATCCATGACTGGAAATGTGAAATTGCCCACAAATAATGAGGCCATTTAGCTAGGCTTATAACTGTGTTCCCAGCACATAAATAACAAATGATATATCTATATAAATCAATAAATCTATTTCTATCTTTTTTTCCGCTTAAAGTGACCCAGTGTTTATTAAAAGTGTGTCTATGGGATCAGTAGTGATTTTGATACATGACTGATTTTTATTCTGTTACTCATGTATTTAGCCACAGATCTTAAATAATAAGGTCCATTTCTCAGCAGCATACATAGTGTAAATGTATACAGCTCTTGTTTAAATGAACCTGTCTTCTTCTCCAAACTGGGAGTGGGCTGACAACTGTATAAATTAGCTATAGGTAAATACTGAAGACAAGACAAATTCCAATCAATACTCTCATTGAAATTGCAATAAACTACTGTATTTTGAATCGTGTCATGTCACTGTGGAGCTGCTGCGGTTACACAAGTGTCCACTAGAGAGCGACATATCCTGAATCGAGAAAGTGCCTCACTAGTGAATGAGAACAACATCGAATAGGGGACAGCCTGTTTTTAATTTATTAATTTAGCTACATATGTTGTAATATGGTAAACCAATTATACTTCATTGTAACACCACAACTCGATATTTATTTATTTTAAATAGTAGTAGTAGACCTGGCTTGTTCCAAGTAAAGTCCTGTTTGTTTAGCCTTGGTGAAGTCACAGTGGAGGCTGTACATAGAAAAGCACAGTGACAAATCATTATTAAATTCCTTTGTCCTTGATCAGGAACTTCGAGTCACAACACATGTGATTATTAAACTAACCAGCAATTAAAAAAGTGACCTGAAGTGACAACAAACCTTGACACAAAGTCTTGAAAGTCTTGGATAAAGTCCTCAGTGAACCATAATGTACAAAAGATTAAAACACACAGCAAGAAAATACTAAACTATTTTAAAAGAGATTAAGGACAGCAGTAAAAATGGTGCACACACAATCATTTCCAGTCCTAGTAAAGGGCTGTGCCTCTTACTGTTACTACAGTTTTAGTGACTCTGTATTTTGTTTTAGTAAGACACTTCTAAGTCCAACGAGTGTAAGAAAAAAGGGAGTTCGTTCCAGAGTCTGGAGTGTAGTCTCTTTAGTGTGACTTTGTTAAATTTGGTTTACATTTTTGCTTTCCTTTGTTAGACTTACATTAGGTTAGATCAAATGTGATCACGCATGACAGAGCCTCTTTTTGTTACATTAGTTTTAAGTAGCACCTATTAAAGCCCTTGGTTGTCACTTTTGGGATTAATTCCCAAAATTAATTTTAGTTTGTCAGTTCAGATGGTTTTATGGATCTTTATGACTGAGGTCTAAATCTACCTGCTGAAGACCCATAATCTATGCTGCAAATCTCTGTTTTTCTTGATGATGAATTCAAAGTGAAACAGGATTTGAATAGGGTCTCCAGTTTTTTATTCAGACAATACAGGCCATTCAGTTCAGAAGGATCAGGTTCCTCTGTCTTTGTTTACTTCATGAAAAGTAGAGCATTACACATACCACCAGATTTAGTAAGGCTTCTTCAAAGACTTGCTTTAGGCCTGGTTGAATAGTATAAGTATAACTGCTTTAAAGATACATCTGCTTTCTCTTGCTCTGTCTATTGTGCAATAATCCACAATAATCTTTTCTCTGAACACGGTCTTTCTCTGACTCCGGTCACAATCAGGACTCTAATTTTCCTTCTAAATTTGGATTTGAAACTCTTAGGTGTGTATATATACATATATATAGGAAGTATAAGTCATTTGTCTCCCATAGTCTTTGTTTGATTTGATGTGAGTCTCTACTCGTTAGTGTTCAGTCCTGAGTCTGAGTCACGGGGCAAGTTCAGACAAGTCTGTCATGACACATAGAGGAGACCAGCCTAGGACTAAAACAGCACTAACACTACAACAGACACAGCCCAGGACTAAAGCAGAATGAGACTCCAACAGACACAGCCCAGGACTAAAACAGAATAAGACTACAACAGACAACCCAGGACTAAAACAGAATGAGACTACAACAGACACAGCCCAGGACTAAAACAGAATAAGACTACAACAGACACAACCCAGGACTAAAACAGAATAAGACTACAACAGACACAACCCAGGACTAAAACAGAATGAGACTACAACAGACACAGCCCAGGACTAAAGCAGAATGAGACTCCAACAGACACAGCCCAGGACTAAAACAGAATAAGACTACAACAGACAACCCAGGACTAAAACAGAATGAGACTACAACAGACACAGCCCAGGACTAAAACAGACTAAGACTACAACAGACACAACCCAGGACTAAAACAGAATAAGACTACAACAGACACAGCCCAGGACTAAAACAGAATGAGACTGCAACAGACACAACCCAGGACTAAAACAGAATAAGACTACAACAGACACAGCCCAGGACTAAAACAGAATGAGACTACAACAGACACAGCCCAGGACTAAAACAGAATGAGACTACAACAGACACAACCCAGGACTAAAACAGACTAAGACTACAACAGACACAGTCCAGGACTAAAACAGAATAAGACTACAACAGACACAACCCAGGACTAAAACAGAATGAGACTACAACAGACACAGCCCAGGACTAAAACAGAATGAGACTGCAACAGACACAACCCAGGACTAAAACAGAATGAGACTGCAACAGACACAACCCAGGACTAAAACAGAATGAGACTACAACAGACACAGCCCAGGACTAAAACAGAATAAGACTACAACAGACACAGCCCAGGACTAAAACAGAACGAGACTACAACAGACACAGCCCAGGACTAAAACAGAATGAGACTACAACAGACACAGCCCAGGACTAAAACAGAATGAGACTACAACAGACACAGCCCAGGACTAAAACAGAATGAGACTACAACAGACACAACCCAGGACTAAAACAGAATAAGACTACAACAGACACAGCCCAGGACTAAAACAGCACTAACACTACAACAGACCCAGCCCAGGACTAAAACAGAATAAGACTACAACAGACAACCCAGGACTAAAACAGAATAAGACTACAACAGACACAGCCCAGGACTAAAACAGACTAAGACTACAACAGACACAGCCCAGGACTAAAACAGACTAAGACTACAACAGACACAGCCCAGGACTAAAACAGAATGAGACTGCAACAGACACAACCCAGGACTAAAACAGAATAAGACTACAACAGACAACCCAGGACTAAAACAGACTAAGACTACAACAGACACAGCCCAGGACTAAAACAGAATGAGACTACAACAGACACAGCCCAGGACTAAAACAGAATGAGACTACAACAGACACAACCCAGGACTAAAACAGACTAAGACTACAACAGACACAGCCCAGGACTAAAACAGAATGAGACTACAACAGACACAGCCCAGGACTAAAACAGAATGAGACTACAACAGACAACCCATGACTAAAACAGAATAAGACTACAACAGACACAGCCCAGGACTAAAACAGACTAAGACTACAACAGACACAGCCCAGGACTAAAACAGACTAAGACTACAACAGACACAGCCCAGGACTAAAACAGAATGAGACTACAACAGACACAACCCAGGACTAAAACAGAATAAGACTACAACAGACACAACCCAGGACTAAAACAGAATAAGACTACAACAGACACAACCCAGGACTAAAACAGAATAAGACTACAACAGACACAACCCAGGACTAAAACAGAATGAGACTACAACAGACACAGCCCAGGACTAAAACAGAATAAGACTACAACAGACACAACCCAGGACTAAAACAGAATGAGACTACAACAGACACAACCCAGGACTAAAACAGAATGAGACTACAACAGACACAACCCAGGACTAAAACAGAATGAGACTACAACAGACACAGCCCAGGACTAAAACAGAATATGACTACAACAGACACAGCCCAGGACTAAAACAGAATGAGACTACAACAGACACAGCCCAGGACTAAAACAGAATAATACTACTACAGACCCAGCCCAGGACTAAAACAGAATAAGACTACAACAGACACAGCCCAGGACTAAAACAGAATAAGACTACAACAGACACAGCCCAGGACTAAAACAGAATAAGACTACAACAGACACAACCCAGGACTAAAACAGAATGAGACTACAACAGACACAGCCCACGACTTAAACAGAATAAGACTACCACAGACACAGCCCAGGACTAAAACAGAATGAGACTACAACAGACACAGCCCAGGACTAAAACAGAATGAGACTACAACAGACACAGCCCAGGACTAAAACAGAATGAGACTACAACAGACACAACCCAGGACTAAAACAGAATAAGACTACAACAGACACAGCCCAGGACTAAAACAGCACTAACACTACAACAGACCCAGCCCAGGACTAAAACAGAATAAGACTACAACAGACAACCCAGGACTAAAACAGAATAAGACTACAACAGACACAGCCCAGGACTAAAACAGACTAAGACTACAACAGACACAGCCCAGGACTAAAACAGACTAAGACTACAACAGACACAGCCCAGGACTAAAACAGAATGAGACTGCAACAGACACAACCCAGGACTGAAACAGAATAAGACTACAACAGACAACCCAGGACTAAAACAGACTAAGACTACAACAGACACAGCCCAGGACTAAAACAGAATGAGACTACAACAGACACAGCCCAGGACTAAAACAGAATGAGACTACAACAGACACAACCCAGGACTAAAACAGACTAAGACTACAACAGACACAGCCCAGGACTAAAACAGAATAAGACTACAACAGACACAACCCAGGACTAAAACAGAATGAGACTACAACAGACACAGCCCAGGACTAAAACAGAATGAGACTACAACAGACACAACCCAGGACTAAAACAGAATAAGACTACTACAGACCCAGCCCAGGACTAAAACAGAATAAGACTACAACAGACACAGCCCAGGACTAAAACAGGATTAAACAAGTACTTTAGCAGGACTAAAACAGTACTAAGGCAAGTCGCACTTCTCTGTGAATCCAAGCTGGTGCCGATCCAGTCTAACCCATGTAGCCTATACGTCATTCAGTTTCCTTTTGTGTGACCTTGAAGTTGATCAGAAGTCACGGTAACTTTTAGTGTCTCACGAATTTGTCAGAAAAAAGACAGGGGAGAGAGGAAGAGAAAGAAACTCAGTCTGAGCTGGACTCTGGGCATGTGAGAAAACCCACTGAGTCAGGTGGCAGGGTCTGTACTGAAGTGACATAACTCAATTCAATTTTATTTGTATGGCCCAGTTTCACAACAACAAATGCCTCAAAGGGCTTCTCAAAACAAACAGTAAACATGCAAACAGGTTGAGCAGGACAACAGCCCCTGTCCTTAGAAAACCCAGCCAGAACCACAGAAGAAGGGATCCACACTGACAGGCCATGCAATAGATGTGTCCAGGACAGTCATTGACAAATAGTCCATTATGTGTACAGGTGAATAAAAAATGTATGTGAATATAGTCCATGATAATGTCATCAGGTACAGTTCATCTGAGTGAGAGGAACTAGGGTCAGGAGGGGTCCATGGGTTGGGACAGGATCACAGATGGGCACAGCTGGGACGTCTAACAGCAGCTGGACATCTGCAACAGTATCCACTCACGTGACTCACCCAGAGGAGACTGGGACAGAGGGACAACTTGTGAACAGCAATGAACTAAGAAGATATGTAAACCATATTGTAATGAGAGTAAGGACAGAGACAGAGGATAGAAGCTCAGTGTGTCATACTTCCCCCAGCGTCTGGGCCTAGAGCAGCTTATCTCATCTACTGTACATGTCCTGACCATAAGCCCTTATCTCATCTACTGTACATGTCCTGACCATAAGCCCTTATCTCATCTATTGTATATGTCCTGACCATAGGCCCTTATCTCATCTACTGTATATGTCCTGACCATAAGCCCTTATCTCATCTACTGTACATGTCCTGACTATAAGCCCAGTGAAAAGGAAAGTCTTAAGTCTAACCTTAAATGTAGAGACTGTGCAAAGCAAGGCAAGTGTATTTATAGAGCACCCCCACCCCCAAAAAAAATAAAAGTTTTGTAACAAACGAACCCACCCGTGGGTCTGTCCTTTTAATGAGGGGGGGGGTTTTCTTAAAAAAGAAAACTTGAAACTGAAGGCTCTACCTTCCATTGTACTTTTGGAAACTCTAGCAATGACCAGTAGCCCTGCATTTTGAGAATGAAGCGCTCTGTAAGACAGGACGGCTCTATGAGGTCTCTGAGATAGGAGGGGGCCTTCCCACTGAGGGCCTTATAAGTAATGAGAAGGATTTTGAACTTAATTCTAAATTAAATTGTAAGCCAGTGAAGGGAGGCTAACACTGGGGTAATGTGCTCTTTTCTGTTTGTTCTTGTTAATATTCTAGCTGCCAGCAGAGAATTACAGTAGTCTAACCTCGATGTAACAAATGCATGGATTACTTTTTCAGCATCACTTTTAGATAAGATACTCTTAATTTTGCGCAGGTGAAAAAATGCAGTTTTACAAGCTTGATTAATGTGTGTTTTATATGATAAATGTCAACCATTACTCCAAGGTTCCTGACAGTTGAACTCAAAGCTACTAACACCATCTGAATTTACTATTTGGTTTGATCGTGTGTCTCTTAGATTTCTGGGGCCTGGTATGATCACCTCCATTTTTCCTTGGTTTAGGAGAAAATATAGTTCGTAACTAAACATCCAGGTCCTTATGTCTTTCACACACTCTTCTAGTTCGCTTATAGGATTGTTTTTATTGGGTTTAATCGATAGATACAACTGGGTGTCATCAGCGTAGCATGTTTTCTGATTATATTGCCTGTACAATGTAAAAAGAGTAGGACCTAATACAGAGCCCTGTGGTACTCCATGGCTAACTACTGTGCACACTGATGATTACTCATTGACTCTAACAAACTGGTACTGTCAGATAAGATTTAACCCTCCTACACCCCTTTAACTTTTGTAACATCAGTCGCCCTAACACACAAAAAAATGCTCCAATAAAGAGTGACATAGAAATATTATCTAATAATTAATAATTGCATTTTTTTTCAATAGATACTATTATTAGCTTCAGTCCTCACCATACATAGCAAATACGTATTGTGTTTCCATAATTAACCCCTTAAACACCAGGTTTTGTGATTAGAACCTGATTTTAAAAATATGACAAAAAACACAAAAAGTGAATAATTTATAAATAATTATTAATAATAATAATAATAATAATAATAAATAAATTGTGTAGTGTCAGATTATATGATAAAGTCACCCTAGAGCACAAAAAATGCTCCAATAAAGACTGCTATAGAAATATTATCTAATAATGAATAATTCAATTTTTTAATGGATACTATTATTAGCTTCAGTCCTCCCCATACATAGCAAATATTTATTGTGTTTCCAAGATTTAACCCCTTAAATGCCAGTTTTTTTGTGATTAGAACTTGATTTCAAAATAGGAGAAAAACCCCCACAAAAGTTAATAATTTTCAATACAATAAATGCAAATTACATATTTTTTGTGGGGGATTATCAGAGCCTGGGATTGTCAAAAATTGGCATCAAGTTTGATTTTGCTTCATTTTTATTTTTTGTGTAGTGTCAGATTATATGATAAATGTCACACCTGTTGCCCTAGAGCACAAAAAAATGATCCAGTAAAGACTGCCATGGAAATTTTATCTAATATTGCATAATTCCATTTTCTCTAAAAGGATACACACCATACACAGCAAATATTTATTGTGTTTCTAAGATTTAACCCCTTGAATGTCAGTTATTGTGATTAGAACTTGATTTCACTATAAGACAAAAAACACAAAAAGTGAATAATTTTCCATAAGATAAATTCATTCATTTTCTACCGCTTGGTCCTCTTGGAGCCTATCCCAGCAGCTTTGGGCATTGGGTGGGGTACAGTCTGGACAATGGCCAGTTAGTTGCAGGGTTGACACTTAGAGGCAGACACTGAGAGACAACCATTCACTCTCACATTCATTCACTTGGGATACTTTAGAGTTGCCAATTGACCTATATATATATATATATATATATATATATATATATATACATATATATGCATGTCTTTGGACGGTGGGGGGAAGCTGGAGGACATGCAGACTCCTCACAGAAAGACCAGAGTTAGCTGATGATGTTTTGAGTTGTCCACAATCAGCCAAGGATGTTTGAATTGGCCAGAACTAGCCAAGGATGTTTGAGTCGGCCAGAGATTGAGCTCACGACCTTCTTGCTGAGTCTATCACAGTCCGGGATTGTCAAAAATTGGCAGCAAGTTTGATTTTGTTTCATTTTTATTTTTTGTGTGACAATAATATCAATAATTTCATCTGTGATGAAAAAGAAAAGATGTCGTGAATCTAGGAGGCAGCGTAGTGGGTGATCCCTGGACGAGGGATCCCAGCAGCCCGGTACGGAATGGCATTCTCCGCAGTCAGGGACCAGGTAACGCCACTCCTCGATATCCAGGTGGGACAGGGCTTGCTCCCTCACCCCCTCGCTCCTTCAACTCCATCTCTTCTTCCTCACTCTCCTCCTCCGAAGTGCCCTTGGCCGGTTGTATCCTATCCTCTAAGTATCACATAATGTCTTGCTCTGGGATAACACCTGTGTAGACAAAGCCAGACAAGCAAGTTTTTGTTTTTTTAGATTACTTTGGAAGTGAGCCTTTGATATTTTTTGCATGTATGATGAGGTTTTGATAGGTGCAGAAGCTTTGAACTTTGTGCACTTTATCGATTTGAACTGAATAGAATTCAACTTGTTGGCAACAGTAATGCATTTCTCGGTAAGGCATTTTGGATGCGGACACACACACACAAACACACTAATTTCACACCCAAATCATTTTAGTTCTGAATATTTATTGAATTGGCCCTACAGGCACGATAATTTATACAACCATCAATGGGGCCATTGCCCCATTTTGAATTCTCCCTCTCATATATGGGAAAAATTATGCCATCTAGTGGAAAACAATATATAATAAGTAAAATTCTTGTCCCTCACTATCATGAATCCATGAATATATATATATATACTGTATATATATATATACTGTATATATATATATATATATATATATATATATATATATATATATATATATATATATATATATATATATATATATAAAAAAAAATTTATACAGCAATGGCAGTGTATTCAAAAAACATTGTTTTTAATGGAAATCAATGTCACAAAAAATGACAAAGGACGATGGGTGTTACTATTTGCATTTTACAGTCTATTAAAAAGTTGAAAAAAACCTGAGATCTTAAAATTCATGCCAAAATACACACCGGAGGCAAAATGTATGTTTTACAGTCTATTAAAAAGTTGAAAAAAACCTGAGATCTTAAAATTCATCCCAAAATACACACCTGAGGCAAAATGTATGTTTTACAGTCTATTAAAAAGTTGAAAAAAACCTGAGATCTTAAAATTCATCCCAAAATACACACCGGAGGCAAAATGTATGCCATTAGTATAAACACAGCCAAAGTCATCCACAAAAAAAGGCGTGAAACATCAAAAAATGCTCTAGGGGTGTGGGAGGGTTAAACCAGCTGAGAGCTAATCCTCTGATGCCAATGTCAGACTCTAACCTCTGTAACAGGAGACTGTGGTCTGCACTGAGATCTAAAAGGACTAGGACAGAGACCAGTCCATTATCTGAGGCTAAAAACAATAACGTCGAATGATACCTAGTTTGCTTATAAATTAAAAGACTGAGTGACTCCTCGGAGACTACTGATCTGTTGTGTTGGCACTGGGGCTGTAGGGGGCGCTCTCAGGATTAACTGGAGAAATACTGGCTAATATTGGCTGAATTACATTTTTAAACTAAGAAACAGTTTTATCAGATAATATTCTTCTAAACTGGGGTCTGTCCGGAGGAAGAGTGTAGTCCTAGAAACATACAGGATAAAAAATCAGACAATTCATTTAGAAACTCAGAATAAGCGCAGAGAGGACGGTAAATAATAATAAATGTTAGCAAAATGTTTTTTGTTTTTCCCAACTGGTATAAGTGATTGACAGTATTAGGCTTTCAAAAGAGCAAAGGACTGTTTCGGTCTGGAGTGTAATAAACTGGAGTGTGAGACTCCTCCCACTCCTCCACCTCGGCCTGTGCTTCGAGGTGTGTGATTGTTTACATGGCTGGATGGGGTTGATTCATTTATCCTCACAAATTCAGCCTGTTGAAGCCATGTTTCTATTAACGACATTAAATCTGGTTTATGATCACTTATTAAATTGTTAAATAATAATAATTGTTAAAATGTTATTTATTGATATAAAATTTCTGCTGGGGCCTGTGTTTGAGTTATAGTGACGTCTGCGCACTCAGGGGACAGACACAGTCTGAGTAGAGAGAACCTGTCTGAAACGTGAACAGGGTGATGACTCGGTTCCGTAAGCTTGTATTTGGCGCTATCCCTCTCTCGAGCCGTCACTATCTTATCCTGTTGTCCCGGCTGCTCAGGACCTGCTGGGGGCTGTCTGACTTGCTGCTTCCCCTGCCTCCAGAGCTACAAACAAACTGCACCTATTACACGTCTCCCTATCGTTAAAGAAGGCAAATGGCACACTGAGCAAGACAGCAAAGAAGGAGAAGAAGCGGAGGGAGAAGACATTGAGAACTCTTAGCCGCTTCAACAGACTAAGCTAACAATAGTGTTTGTCAGGTGATTAATACGTTTCTTCAAATAGTTGATAGATCAAGCGCACCAAAAGATGCTCGATACTGCGTAAATATGCAAACGATTAAATCAGACTTGCTTTAAATTAAATTAGGAATCACCTAAGAGCAGCAACAGCGCTGCGGTAAAACCATCCCCCTTTCACGAAACGCCAGTCAAGCCAGCCCCGTCTTCATTTCGGACATAAATGCAGTTTTTATTTAAAATATCTTTTATATCTTTTATTCATAAAATCATTAATTTATTCAAACTATATTTTGTTAAGTTGTTTGTTTTTTTACTTCCACCCCTCATACCTTGACACAAATTTTAAAAGAATAGTTGTTGCATTTCAAAATAATCAAATTTAGACATTAATTTTCAGAGGACCTTTATTTTGAAATGCAACATTTCATTGTTCCGAAATTTCTTTTACTTTTCTTTATATATAGATATAGATAGATATAGATATGAAAATTTACGAAAACTGACTTCCTCAGTTCACAAGGACATAGCTATG
This sequence comes from Rhyacichthys aspro, assembly GCA_036850595.1. Classification (NCBI taxonomy): domain Eukaryota; kingdom Metazoa; phylum Chordata; class Actinopteri; order Gobiiformes; family Rhyacichthyidae; genus Rhyacichthys; species Rhyacichthys aspro. The sequence goes on along the minus strand of JAWCTZ010000354.1, from coordinate 32,802 downwards.
AGCTTTTTCCATGCATTTACCGTAAAGCGTCTAATAAGGGGGCACTCCGAAATCATGACGGGGCTGGCTTGACTGGCGTTTCGCGAAAGAGAGAGGGCTGTACCGCAGTGCAACACAGTGTCAACACGTCACCCGATGTGACGTCACACTGAGCGTATTTTGAGGCGTAATGAGAGCCCCATGGTTACAATAGACCTCTGTCCTGCCCTAGTCACAAAAACAGGACTAGTCCAGGTCTAGAACCGGTGCGTATCTGGACTTTTGTCTATTTCTGAGTCTGTGTGATTTTTTTCCAATCTCATTTATTAATTTAGTCCTTGGTTTAGACCTGCTTTCATCCTGATTTATGATGACTGTAGGTGAGATCCTGGTTTAGCCTGTCTTTAGTGTTAGTTTAGCCTCAGTTTAGAGTTTAGTCTTGGTGTAGTCCGGATTTAGTCCTAGTTCACTTTTGTTTTATCCTTTGCTTATTAACTCCTCTGTAGGTCAGTCTTTGAGTTGTCTTTTCTCTAAAACCTGTCTTCCTCTGACTCCAGTCACAATCCAGACGGTACTTTTCCTCTTTCCTATAACTGTTTGGGTTTGAAACCTAATGTGATTTTTCTTTGCTCTCGGATGTTCTCTCTACTAAAGCACCTGACCTTTGTAAACACTTTCTCCTAACACTTATTGACATCACCACATGATGGATCAGGGCTGCATTTCTCTGTTAATTATTTTTTTTATAGCGTTTAATCTTTGTTACATATTCATGAAACATTACATTAGACTGGTGCACCTCTGCTGTCTCTAAACCCAGACCTGTCTCTAAACCCAGACCTGTCTCTAAACCCAGACCTGTCTAAACCCAGACCTGTCTAAACCCAGACCTGTCTCTAAACCCAGACCTGTCTCTAAACCCAGACCTGTCTAAACCCAGACCTGTCTCTAAACCCAGACCTGTCTAAACCCAGACCTGTCTCTAAACCCAGACCTGTCTAAACCCAGACCTGTCTCTAAACCCAGACCTGTCTCTAAACCCAGACCTGTCTAAACCCAGACCTGTCTCTAAACCCAGACCTGTCTAAACCCAGACCTGTCTCTAAACCCAGACTTGTCTCTAACCCAGATCTGTCTCTAACCCAGACCTGTCTCTAAACCCAGACCTGTCTCTAAACCCAGACCTGTCTCTAAACCCAGACCTGTCTAAACCCAGACCTGTCTCTAAACCCAGACTTGTCTCTAACCCAGATCTGTCTCTAACCCAGATCTGTCTTTAAACCCAGACCTGTCTCTAAACCCAGACCTGTCTCTAAACCCAGACTTGTCTCTAACCCAGATCTGTCTCTAACCCAGATCTGTCTCTAACCCAGATCTGTCTCTAAACCCAGACCTGTCTCTAAACCCAGACCTGTCTAAACCCAGACTTGTCTCTAAACCCAGACCTGTCTAAACCCAGACCTGTCTCTAAAAAAGACCCAGATTTTCTTCCTGTCCCTGTGGCCCCGCCTCCTCTGTATTTAACACCTTGTCCTCTTGCTCAGTCGTCAGTAGTCGGTCTTTGGGGATGGAGTGCGTGCGCGCCGCCGTTCTGCCTCTGTGCGCGCTCCTGCTGCTCGGGGGCCCGAGCTTCCTGCTGCGTCAGTGGTGCTCTGGGGCCGCGCACTACGGCCGCTACAAGAAGTTGGACGAGAGTACCCTGTCAGCGCCGTGCGCGTGGTTTCTGCAAGAGCTGCCTTCCTTCCTCGTGCCCGTGCTAATGACGCTCACCTCGCACGGGAACGCGCACGGCAGGACGCTGCTGTTGTTAACGTTCACGCTGCACTACTTCCACAGGTATCTTCTGTAATCCTGCCCTGATGGTCCTGTTTAAACCTGATATGGTCCTGTTTAGTCCTGGTTTAGATCTGGTCCTGGTTTAGACCTGGTTCTGGGTTAGACCTGGTCCTGGTTTAGATCTGTCCTGGCGGCTGGTCTGGCTGGTTAGACTTGTCCTGGCTTAGACCTGGTCCTGGCTTATACTTGGTCCTGGTTAAGACCTTGTCTTGGTTTAGACCTGGTTTTAAACTTCAAAGGTTTGGTCTTGGTGTAGTTTTGGTTGAAACCTGTTCAGTGCTAAATTAGCCATAGATTAGATTTTATTTTACACCTTTTTAGTTCTGGTTTATATTGTATTCTTTTTCTAATCTTATTGTCAGTCTTTTATACTTCATTTTTATTTTTTCTGAAGAACCTTCATCTTCTCCTTCCTGAACCGAGGCCAGCCCTTTCCCGTCAAAATTGTCGTCTTTTCATTCATTTTCTGCTCCATTAACGGTTTCCTCCAGAGCCACTCACTGCTGCACTGCTCAGACTTGGACCAGGACTCAGCTTTCAGCGCTCGAGTCGCTGCAGGTAACACCAGAAAACCACACACTAGAACAGAATGGGTCTTTTATTCTTAAATATTATATTGGTTGCTATGTGTTGCTATGAACACAGATGCCGCTGATTGGCCGGTTTCTAACCAATCAGAAGGCTGTAAAGTGTGTGTTCTGATGCAGGGCTGTGTCTGTTTGTGATTGGAATGATCATCAACATTCACAGTGACCACATCCTGAGAAACCTGAGGAAACCAGGAGAGCACAGCTACAAGATCCCCAGAGGTACAGCACCTAACCCACTGAGCCAGCACACGTTGCAATCCAAGAAAATGATGTGTGTTGTTGTTCATGATGTTGTATTTACCTCAGACTAAGACCTGCCTCGGGTCCCTTCTGATCTCTGACTTCTAACTTCTTACATCCCATGTTGTTTATTGTCTGGTTTAGGGGGCTTGTTTGAGCTGGTGTCTGGAGCCAACTATTTTGGGGAGATCGTGGAGTGGTTGGGTTTTGCTGTAGCGGCCTGGACTCTTCCTGCCTTTTCCTTCGCAATGTTCACGGCCTGCAGCATCGGCCCTCGGGCTTTGGAGCACCACAGGTAAAAGCTCAATGTAAATACAAGGAAACTATGGTAGCTATAGAGAGTCATGAAGCCCTTTCAAATGTCAAATGATTTTATTCTGGAAGGACACAATCCACTCTATGGGGCCATTTACACAAGAACGCTGATCAGGAATACGCAGCAGTCATTGCCGATTTGCATTAACACAAGGTTATGAGTCACGTTCACGTGGAGCCACCCAAAATGCCCAAAACAATGCAGTACATATGCCAGACCAGTAGGGGATGGCTTTTCTTTTGCTAATTCTGCTACCTCCTATTCTGTAGAGTCATTGGTTGCGCATGCTTGTTGTGTCTATGACGTCTTCATTTTCAGAGAGGACATGGGCTTTACAGTTTACTTGAGAGCAGAACAGTAGCCGTAATGAAACGAAAACACCTTCTCAAAAGTTTGTGGTTTTTTTTCAAATTTTACAGTGTACTTCTTGTACACATTGCACTTTGGTCATTGTATTTGTTGAACAGATTGCATTCTGCCTCTTGGCCAGGTCATCATTGTAAATGAGAATTGGTTCTCAATTGACTAACCTGGTTAGTTAAAGGCTAAATTAAATAAATAAATAAAAATGTCAGTGAATCTTTCTGTGTTTCAGATTTTACCTGGAGAAGTTCAAGGACTATCCTCGCAGCAGGAAAGCTGTCATTCCCTTTCTTTTGTGATGACAGCGAGACAGACATTCTTTAGAGAAATAACCTGTATTCACTGCTTTTATTTAATTTAACAGATTTTACTTGATTTACTTGTTATTTTTAGTCAGGTTTTAATCGACCTTGAATAATGTCTTTGATTGAATTTAACTAACACCACATTAGTCTAGAATGTATGACATTAGAATGGTATTTTAATTACACTGGAAAATGTTTCAGATGTATTTGTGGAAGGTGTCTTAGGTGTCAGTTGAACTGTAACAGGTTTTCAACCATTCAAGATGATTTTATTTAGGCTTTTGATGTGTTTTATCAGTTTTTAAAGGATAATAATTGAATATCCATTGGTTTTGGACACAGTCCAAGTTTACCACTGGATGTATGAATTTGTTCATGCACCATCAATGGGCAGGCTGTACTCAAACTACTAATTCACTAGAGCCACTGAAATGCACAGACTTTCGAGGGAAGCCCTCAATCAATTGCATCTTGCAAACAGTGCTTCAGATGTGAATACTGTCATCTCTGTGAGCGTCAGGAGACTGCTGAATGTGTGGTTGTGACAAAGTGGGCTGAGCCCAGTTTCCTTGTCCCATTGGTTGCTTTATCATGGCCTATGTTATCACTATTTCAGTTATCTTTAATGTTTCTATTAAATAACAATACTGTCCTTTAAAATAATTTTTCTGGGTTTGTTTAATAATTGTTTGCTTAAGTTAAACACACATACACATTGAGTTTGAATTTGTTTATTGGGAAAATATGATTAGTTCTTATCATTTCATCTTACCTGAACCACCACATGGTTGGAACAAAGGGAAGGCGGGCCTGTGGCAGCCCTTTTTGAAACCTTGGTGACATCAGCAGTGATGTCACGGGTCAAACCATGTGGCAGGGGAATCTGTGTGTTAAGATGAGAGGTTTATTATGTATTTATGTTATTGGGTGTATGGGTTTACTTTTGTGTTTGTGTTGAGAGTATGGGGGAGTGAGATGTGACTGGTGGGATGCGGGGGATCTGGACTTACATGCTTATTTGAAGTGGCATATACCTGGAGGATGAAATGAATTGGTCGGGAGGAGTGTCCCGGGCAATTAAGAAGGTATTTAAGGCAGTGTGGGAAGAGCTGTAGGGGAGAACAACCAAGGAGCCAGGTGCACGTGGCTTAGTTTATGTTTATTCTAAGTTGTTAAGTTTTGTTAAGAAATGTTAACAGTTTCTTTTGTAAATGTGTATATTTTGTTTGGGAGCTCCACGAGGCACTTGGTGAATAAAAGGTTGGTGGAAAAGAACATTGGAGTCTGCCTCCTGCTTTGACCACTAGGCCAGCTTCCCCACAGTGGTTATATATTATTATTTGTTGAAAAGGTTAATATTTGCAGGGACAGGTTACACCAGTTACACCGTTTTGAACAGCGTCTCCCATGAGTCCAAAGGAGTTTCTGTTTCTTCACTTTGACAGTCTTGAAACAGAGATGAACAAACAGGAACTGTGTCAGGTGACTTCCTTTGGTCTCAGGTTTGGTTTGAGAAGGCAGTGTTCTCATAGTCATTATATGTGCTGATAAAAAATAGTTTCACACTAGTTTATGCATTTATGATATATGTATGATGTATAATTAGGATATAATTTTAAAATTTAGGATATAGCAGTAGAAGCTGTGGGGGTGGACTAAAGACACAATCCTCCTCCTCCTGTCTAAAAGCAAGTTGCTAAATCATGATGCATATGAAGTTCTGAAGTCTGAATGACACGCAACTGATTTTAATTTAAGTTTATGAGGTCTATATTACTATTATATTACTATTTTTCACCAAACACCAAACAGAAAAACAAAACTCTTAGTTCGACAAAAAGAAATGCAAACAGATACCACAACAATAAAACCACAAATTAACTTCATTTAGGAAGTTGTCAGTGCATGTAACTTTTTTGACCTGGAGAGTAATAACAATGTGATGTGGAGAAAGGCCAGGTAAAGTTCACAAGGTTCAAGTTTGCAAAAAGAGTCTTAATGTAACACTATGCAACTTTACTGTGTAGGAATCTAACCTAAGAAATCGATCATAAAGTAGTATGAATAAAAAGTAATAATATACATGGTGTCATTGTCTCATTATGGCCCTCAGTTCTTCATAGTGTGATCCAAAACGGACAGTTCTGAAATGGCTTAAGTTGTTGAAACTCAATTCATAACTGAATACTTGAGTAGTATTGAGTAGTATTTAATACATACATAATAATGTTGTTGACTCCTTTTGTCATCAGCTGTGCCCATCCTTCTATGAGGGATGTACAGTAGATCTCTCAAGTGCCACTCTCTGTCCCCGTTGTCCTCTGGGGGGCACTACAGTTCACTTAAACATGGGCCAAATGACTCAAACTTTATTCCTATTGTAAAGACTGGGGTTTTTCTCGATCGCTTTGGCTCATTTCTTGAAACAGAAATTACATTCTCAAAACAACACGGACAAACCTCCAAACCTCTGGGCGCTTGTTCACAACAGATTTGAATTTCTCATTCCTTTCAGCGAATTGCAAATGTCTCTGTACATTTCTGCAAATGATTAAGTACAATTGCCTACAGTTTGCACAAGTACCAAGTGAATATACCTTGTGATCTAAGCTGACTGTCACTTCTCAGTCAAATGGTTGTTCTCTCCAAAACATGTCAGCATCATTTCAATGTGTAAATCATCACATGCAAAATGGTCCATTCAATTGTCAAAATATGTCAGTGGCCAGACAGACAGCAGCGGGAGGACGGCCGGGAGAGTGAGGACGAGGAGGCGAACAATGAGGTTGAGTGACACTCCAGCATTACTGTAGTTTCTGTTGGCAACATATAATTTTCCTTTGTTTTGTGTTTGATGAGTTTATTTACAGTATGTGCTGTAGTGTGCTGTATACATTTTCTTTTCACTATGATGTATAGCAGTTACTTTATGTGAGTGAATGAAAATACAATACAGTGACAATTTCCATGGCAGTGTGAGTGCAGTGTGTGATGTCAGACCTTGTAGGCTACTGTTGAAATCATCCTTTTTTAGTTTGATACACAATTGTATTCTGTTATGTAGACAAAAAACATCATGAATCATGCTGGACCAAGATTGAAATGCAGAGATGAGGAATATTTCCATGGACTGCTTCCATAATGACAAAACATCTAAGCATTTTGACCAGCAGTACTTACACAATGCCATATGGACTTTGCATTTTGGTGGCACTGACTACTTACATGAGAAAATCATTTACTTTTGGCACATGAGCAAACTGTTTTGGGAGAGATATGACCTTTTGCTGGTAAGCCATGGTGTTGTGCTGCATCATACATGCTATTTTGACAAATGCACCTAGAGCTTTGAGAATGTATTTTCTGTTTCAAGAAATGAGCCAAAGCAATTGAGAAAAGCTGTATTATTATTATTATTATTATTATTATTATTATTATTATTATTAGTAGTAGTAGTAGTAGTAGTAGTAGTAGTAGTAGTAGTAGTAGTAGTAGTAGTAGTAGTAGTATGCAACGTCTTAATCTTAATGTCTTCTGTGTAGAGGAGGTCTATTTTTTATGTGTGTATTGGGGCAAATCTCAAATTTTGTTTGCAACAGAGTGACAATAAAGCCATTCTAGTACTTTACTTCTACTTAATATTTCAGAGTAACAGTTTTACTTTACTTGAATGCAGGTTTGCACTCTACCCACCACTGACACAAGTTTACTGTCAAATATAAGAGCCTTCTTTTACCCACTGCCTCTATCATGTAGTGAACATGGTCATGACATAATATATTCTTTCCTTGTCTTTCTCTGCTCAATGTCATCACAAAACAACAGCAGCACTAGTGGACATTAGTCTTAGAGTGGACGTAAAGCAGTTTAGGTTGGATGGCTTTCATTTTTACCCTTCTCTGTTGCCATAGACCAGCTCTAAAATCTTTTACACACTAGAACATAGCTGTATTTTAAGTATTTATTAGATAGATAGATAGATAGATAGATAGATAGATAGAAGCAATTTAAAAGAGTAGTAAATGTATATCTGTATATTTAATGGAGTGAAATAATAAAGAGACGTCAAGGAAGTCGTCACTCAATTTTAATTAGCATCAAAAGCCCACAGCAGTCAGTAGTTCAGATACAACGTCAACCAATCACACAGCAGGATTTATTTTACAAACATTTACACGAATCCTGAGTTTTCTTTTGTTTGTTTGTTTTTTCATTTTGTTTTCTCACTCACTCAGTGCAGATATTTCAAGACGAAACAGAAGTCAGTCGTCCAATATGAACACTGAGGCAAGTCTTTATGTACACACTGTTAAAAAAAGATTGTTCTTGTGGTTGGATAAAAACTTCAAATGCACAAGAAACATGTCTCATTTCTAGTTTTTGACTCCTCCCTGCCTCTTTTACCAAGATTTAACAAAACCACAAACAGACTGGACTTTTGTCCAACCAGTGCCATCTACCAGATAGTCCTGGTTTAAACCTGTGTATACAGTATATACCATGCTATGTGTATTTGAACATATAGCTAAAATATGAAATATTGTGGAGAAAATAGAGCCCCTGCAGTGTTTGATTCAGACAAGACTCAGACCTATAAAAAGTGGTCTAAGACTGGTTTCAAGACCAATTCTAAGTACTACAGCACTATTATTAAAAGCCTCGTTTCCACTGAAGCAGGGTCAGATCAGTTTCCACCAGTTCTTGGTGTTAGTTGAATTAAAAAGGTGAAATAAACCCACTCCATTCTCTGTCTCAACTGCATTAAACAGGAGCAGAACTTGTGACGTGAAAGAGTGAGTCCTTAAAATGTAGAAAACTGCTGCAGCCTCTGAATTTAAAGTTCAGAAAGATTGGGGATAAAGCAGAAACAGACTCCATCTTCTACTGTTCACTGCAGCAGCTGAAACATCAATACACCAGGATTTATCACCTTGTTCGCTCCAGTGGAAACGAGTCTATAGATTCAAATGTCCAGCCAGCAGTTCAATTCAGTAGACCAGTGATGGCTGAAAGTTAATACTGAAGTCTCAAAAGCCCTTGATGTGACAGTAGGCCTCGAGCGACGAAAAGACGATGTACATGAGCCAAAGGCTGAAGAACAGGGTAGTGGTCAGGATTTTGGGAACCCTGGGCCCGCCCAGCTCGCCCCCGATGGAGGGTCGGCGCCGGTAGATGAGGACAGCGATGCAGATAAAGGCAAAAATGGTGAAGAGGGTAACGGAAAAAGCCAGAGTCCCAGGGTCCACCCTGAACTCTCGGCCCTTCGAGCGGTGGTAGATGGCAGCGATGGACCAGGCCACGCCAATTCCCAGGAACACATTAACGGCGTTGCTCCCGGTTACGTTTCCAATGGAAGCGTCGGCGTACTGGTCCTGGATGGCTGCCACTTTACTGGCAAATGTGTCTGTGGAGAGAGACATATATGTTATTACTTTTTTTATTATTGTTTATTTAACACACACGCACATATATATTAATACAAAACAAAACACTAAACAAAATATGTGTATGGAGTGAACAGTGATTTTATATAAAGGTGGATGTAAATTTGAAGCCTGATGAGTTTGATGACTGTGCAACTGTGAGTTGCTAAAAAGAATAAAGTTTTAAAGTAGAAGGCTAATATTTATCATATAAAGCGCTGAAAACAAAAATAAAAATCTGGAGTAGTCTGGACTAGTATTGATATCAAAAATATTTAACACATGTAATTTAAAGAAAAGAGGTGCACTTGTTTGTAAAATGTTGCCAACCTAACAAACTGCTTCTGTAAAAGGAATAATTTGTTTAAATAGGATAGGAGTACCTCCCAAAACAATATTACATTAAGATAAATAAGGATAACTACAGACTATAAAATAAATTTAAAAAAAATATGTTGAGTAGCATGAATTATGAACAAAATGTTGAATTTTCCTCAGAATTCCAATCGATTTAGTAATCTTTTTGCAGATATAACCAATCTGTTCTCTCCAACAGAGTTTATCATCAATCCACACACCTAAAACAAATTCCTAACAGATGGTAAAACAACAGTCTCTAGTGTTCAGGAAAGTTAAGCAATTTTCCTTCAACCCTGGAAGACTTGAAATGATGTGATTAGACTTAGATGGATGTAATTAATCTACACGGGAAACTATCTGATCACAATTCAACTTCAAAAAACACTCACAAACAAAAATATATAAAAATAAAGAGAAAATAAAATAATAATCATAGGAACAATAAAATAAGTCAATAATATAACATTTCCATATATAAAAATAAGAAAATATGCACTATATGCTCCTGAGATCTGGGAAACAAAAAGTTTACTAATTTAGTTTTTTCTGATGTAAAGTCTGTTTTCAGAGTTAACAAAAAAAAAACACCCTACTTTTTATGTAAAAATGTAGGGGACAGTGGGAATCAAGAAGAAGGAAGAAATACCCAATATGTTTTTTTCATACTTTTTGCCACTGATAGCCCTGTCTAAACCATCCTAATGGCATTTGATGAAGAAATGTACTTTTTGGAGACACAGGAACAAGTCAAACCTTTTCTTAGCTGCTTTGTTTTGTGGAAAAATAAAGAAAACATTATGATTAACATAACAATAATTAGGGACACCAAGCTAATAAAAATGGTGCTCATTTTGCAGAATCACTTGATTCCCATTCTGACCAGCGCTCGTGTAAAAAAGTCTGTGTCTTATGATTTGTCAAAAACCTGAATAGTCTTAAGAATAGGTAATAACCTTTTATTAAGCTTAATCTAAACACCTCACTGTGCTCTCAATGCTGGTCAGTGCTTGTGTATCTCCCTGTAAAGAGGCCTCACATCACTGTAACTGACTTATTACTGTACAATACGCCACAGCCCCATTACCTGGCACAGAAGTCCCCAGAGCCACGAAGACAACGGCTGTCACGGAGTCCTTTAACCCCACAGTGCAGCCGAAGTGCGAGGCCAGGTCCCCGATGACGGCGGTCAGTAGTCCGATCACACAGATGGAGATGGTGAAGCAGGCCCAGCCATTCCAGTAATCTGTAGGCGGCACAAAGGCAAACAGCAGCTTCCAGAAAACTGTCAGGAAGTGCATGACGTAATCGAAACAGGAGGGCAACTTCTCCTCGCCGCCATCATCGTCATCGTCGTCATCACCTGAGGAAAGACAGTCGGGTTGCTTATTGGAGATGAAAAGTGGAATTTGGAGGTCAGAGTTCTGAGAAAAAGTCAGGCTTCTGAGAAAATAAGTCTAAATTACAAGAATAAAGTTGAAATTTTAAGATTAAAGTCAGAACTCTGAGAAAAAAAGTAAAGAAAAAAATCACAGTACCATTTTACTGTCAGTCTTCTTCTTTAACACATAGACAGCTTTATGAACTATGTACCTGAGCTGACGGTGATGGCCTCCACAAATTGCTCTCTCCAGCTGTTGGTCCCAATCAGCAGAGCCAGGTTTGTCTTCTTTATCAGTTTGTCCACTGTGCTCTGAAAAAGCAAAAGGAAGTGGCATTATTTCATTGTCAAGGAAAAATAACAAGGACTAGACTTTTTTTTGACAATACAGTGCATTTAAAGTGTGTTCTGGTCTGACCTTGAACTCATAGGACTCCTCAATGACCACCTCCAGTCTGGTGTGTTCTCCCAGAGTGGGCCGTCCCATCTCTGCGATCCTACGCTCCTCCTCCTCCTTTTGAGAACAGCTGTCTCCCACTCCATTTTCTCCGAGAGAAAGTAAACAACAACAAAACCAATATTTGCACATTTTCTGGAGGAATCTGGACTCTCATCTTAAAGGCCAAGGCTGGTTTTGACAGTTTGTACTTACATCTCAATGGTATCATGTGTAAATACTGTTTGTGGGTGTTGATCCATAAAGGTACCTGTGATGCTGATGATGGTGGAGGGGGTGGCGTTTTCTCGTCCCTGGACTTTTCTGTAAATGTCTTTACCTGAAAACATCATTGCATAAATCACAGTTAAACTGTTTAACAACTCCAAGAGTACATGCAGAATACGGTCAAGTCCGGTGGTGAGCAGAGACAGAAGAGGAACAGTGGACAGTGGCTGAAGAGGAAGTGAAGGCTGGCTCCAAGAAGTCTAGTTTCCATTAACTTGCATAATATCTTCCCTTAAGTTTAACCAGGTGTAGTTTTTCCAAACAGCAGTGGATCAAACACAACTGAGATGAAACAGTCCCTACGTCCGTCTGCGCTATTGAAAAGTCTAAAACCAGTGCAGAAGAGTGAGGCTATTAGATAGAGAACTGTAGCCACCAGCATCTACTGTTCTATATCTGTTTGTTAATACGAAGAGTGTAGCATCACAACTTTCACAGGAACCAGAAGAATGTCTGTCTATCTTTATATGTTAAATTGACCCATTGTTTAGCCTTGACCATGGTCCCACCCGTTTCTTGGTCCAACAAACTCCAGGTTATTCACATTGGAAACATATAAATGTAGAGCTCTGGAACAGGACGTCACCAACCTGAATTTAGGCCACCGGCAGGAAAGCACCACAGTTTCCTGTCAATTTGCTATTACACCCCATTTGAACAGAAGACAATACAAAAAGAGCAAAAAGACAATCAATGTTCATCGACAAGTGAGCTGTAAAACTGATGTTACCAAATTAATTTATACATTCTATCTATAACATACACGCCACAAAAGGTCTTTATATAGCGCAGAGATGTGGATAAAAACAGCGCTTCAAAACCAAAGGCCACATGGCTAATTAACATAAATCAATACAGCGAAAAGGAATGTTACACAAAGATAATTACACTACTGTCTTTGACTGTTTTTTTATCATGATGTTAAACAGGATATAGACAAACCAAGGAAGAGTGATTGGATCCTTGTATAACTCTGTTGTAGAACCACTTCAGACAAGGGCACTGTACTACGAAGCTGGATAAGGAGGTTAGCGAGATAAGGTCCGGGTTAACCCTGGGTTTTCAGCATCACAAAGCTGTTTCATTTTCTTTTGAGTTAGATCTCTATTGAAAGTTACTCTGAACAGCTAACATGCTCTGAAGCAGGTTAAGATCCACGCAGAGGATAGAAACACGGCCCACTGACCAATCAGGATGAGAAACGAGCTAGCGGTGTTGAGTAGAAGGGGAAAGATGCAGCGTGGAGGGTAAAAAAAGAGATAGTCAGCACAAGCGGCAGCTGACTCGCACAAATGTACAGTGAACTAGCAACACTGTAGAGTGATGTCATATTGTGACTTAGAGCTTTAAACACGTGAATTACATTGTGCTCAAAATTAGTTTTATTGCCAACATTATGTTGAAGTCAGCGGTTTACTAGACTACGTGATATTGATTTTAATGCAACATTTAAAACATAGACTCCACACTTCTGTCTGGATATTAGTCTTTAGCTGCTTTGTGAGTATGTGCCATTCATTCAGTCTCTGGTGGGGTTCGTTTTGCTTGAGTTTACTGTAATTTTTTTCTTATGTAAAGTCTCTCCAACATGTCGCTGTGATTGGTTGTTTAGGTTTAGCCGACTCTGCCTGTTTCACACGAAGAGCTTTCAGCTTCACAGAGAAACCCAGAGTTAACTGAACCAGTGGAGCTGATTATGTCTTACTCTCTTTTTCCTGCTGTATGGTTGCACTAAGTCACATGACATCCAGAGCTCTATAGTGAGTTAGATAAACATTAGAAAACCATTGTTGTATGCAGGTATCTTGAACTGCCATAGTCAACTCCAAACCATTTCTTATAATTGAACTTATAAATTTATGCTGTGTTTTGTTAAAAAAATATGAAGACTGCACCAAAATAAGACTCCAAACATCATTCAGTACTTAAGGCTCTCTGTTCAAAAGAAACCCAGTGGAGTTTGTCAAACCGGGGGTGGGGCCTTCTAATTGGTCAGTCAGTATTAGACCGTAACAATCACAAAGCAAACAAAGGGTCAATACATTTCATGCTGCAACATTTTTTTACTTTAAGTGTTGAGCAAAAACACTCAAAGTTTGCAAGGCGTCTTACCGAACAGCTGCTTGTCTGAACGAGGGAAAGGACAGGTTACAACAGGATCTTAGATGAACGAGAGATCAAAAGAAAAAAGGGGTCTTACCTGTTTTAACAAATCCACCTGAAACAAAAGAGGCACAATTAGAAAAAAGAATGAGGAAATAACAGGAAATAGAAGTGGTCATGAAATTACTATTTAAGATAAAGACAGCAGTAAAATACAGCTCAGAATCAGAAAGAAATAATGGATTAAACCAGGATTAAACAGGGTCTAAACCAGGTCTAAACCATGACTAAACCTGGACTAAACCAGAACTAGACAAGGATTAAACCAGGACTAAATCAGGACAAGACCAGGACTAAACCAGGACTAAACAAGGTCTAAAACTGGACAAAACCAGTAGACCAGGACTCAACCCAGATTAAACCAGGACTAAACCTGAATTCAACCAGGACTAAAGCAGGTCTGGTTCTTACCTGTTTCCTGCAGCAGCAACGCTGAAGCAGAAGAAGAAGAGTGACAGTGTGAGAGAGGCAGAGCAAAGCTGGTCTGATGTGTTCAATAAAATCAGTCATTTCTGAATCCATTTGAAATAGAGGAGGGATTGACACAAGGGTGAGGCACACAGGAGTGAGGCACACAGACGAGACGAGGGCAAAGTGAGAAAAAGGCAAAGAACTACATTTTATACTGTTGTGATCCATAATATAAAATCAAGCCAAAGAGCAGGTAATTCATCAGCAGAGTGGCTAATATTAACTGGCTGAATAGTTATGTCAATTTGTCAAATTATATTGCATTCATTTACTTTAAATGCTCTTTGAGTGGGTCTTCAGGTTTGGATGATTATATATATATATATATATATATATATATATATATATATATATATATATATATATATATATATATATATATAATTTGACATGGACTAATCCATTTATTCTACATGTATCAATTGTTAATGCCAACAGCTCCGACCAATCAGATTGAACAATAGTTCTAGAAAGGCAGCAAAGCGACAGCAGCGAAAATAGTAGCTGAGGTCAGAGGTCGCAGTGGGGGCTCAGACCTGTCCACCTGTGAGTGTTCCAGTGCGGCGGCTGCAGCTGGATGTAGAAGGTGGCGTGTTTATCGTACTCGTCGTGGTCAGTGATTCTAACGCAAATGGTTTTCCTGTAAACACATAGAGAGAAGAACGCAGCAGCGACAGCGTTAGGTCTGAGTCAGAAAGAGGAGGTGACGGGGCCATGTTTTCATTCACTAAAAGTGGCACTACACGGTTTTCTTTTTTGTCCCTGTCTCTGACTTCACTCACCCCCAACAGCAGCAGAGGGACCGCTCCTGCTTTCCTTTCATTAAAAAGTAAAACCGGAAAAAACTCCTCAAAATACTAATACGTTACACCAAACTGAAGTTTACAGCTTACTGTAAATTTTTGGCATTGACTTCAGCCTCATGACTGTGTTAAACATTGTGTGATTGAATTGTCTTTTTATTTTGCTGTTTCTCTGTAATAATACATATTCAGCGCTAAATATATACTTTCTTTGTTTTATTGGCAACCATTACTTCCTTGTCGACATCAGTGTCAACCAATGAGAGTGCTCCTTCTTCTGGAAGTGAGCTGTGAAGCTTCCGTTCAGGACTGAAAATTCTCATCTATTAAAATCCTTGATAAATGAAGTCTAGATGAAGTCTTAAGGTCTTGTTTTTCACAGATGATTCCTGTTACAATGCGATTTTAGATTAAATTGTTCTTTTTCTCACATGCATAAAAATAGCATACGTCCCTTTTAAGCAGGACGTGGATGTTTTTCAACACTTCCACTCAGAAAAATGGTCAAAAAAGCAGTCAGTCACGCTGTCAGGACCTGAATATGAAGCATGTTTCCCTCTAGCGCCACCAACTGTACAGCTGCAGGCAGGATTATATCTATTATCTTCTCATTTTATCACATAGATATAGCAGATACATTTGGGGAAATTTGGTTACTCAGTGTAGTAGTTTTTCAGTGTAATATTTCTATGCTATTGTCATAAAGTGTAACACAGTAACAAAGCTGTTTTAGAACTGGGTTAATTTAACATGGGAAGATAGTTCTGGTGAATCAAAAAGTACGGAAACAAACTTATTATTATTACCACAAACCAGAATATTAAACAAGGACGACTGGGACAATGATGTTAATGATCTTTGAGGGAGGATCACTCCACAAGTTTTGGAACTTAAATCTATAATTGAAGTCACAATGAAGGGATGTGATTTTAATAAATCAGTTATGTGTGTACTTATTTCACGTTATAAAAATGATGGTGTGTCAAAAGACATGGAAACACACACAAAAGCATAGTATACCAAACTGATCTATACTAACTGGTGTAAAAATGGCTGAGAAGCATGTGGTTGGTTTGGCTAAACGACATTATATTGATTTATGTTTGCACTTAAACCTGATTAAACCGTCATTGTGACTCGCAAACAGGTTTGTCTGTGAGGTTTTGGGGTCACAGGGGTCAAAGGTTAGAGGGTGGAGTCACTGCAGAAGAGGAGGCCACACCTTTCCTCTCACTCATCTCCAAAAGCTGTGGTTCTCCGATCTCCAGGAAGAAGTTCTTGTTTTTCTCGTACTGGTCGTCATCGATTATATTGATCTGAAGGGTTTTACTAAAGAGAAGAAAGGGAGCAGAGATTGTGAGAAGGACAGCGTTTACACAGAAAAAGATAAAGGAAATGTGAAAAAGAAGAGGAAAATATGGGTTTAACACAAGAGGCCTCAGGAGTTGGACTGGTCTCTGTGCTCCAGGCGAGGAGTGATCTGATTGGATGATCCACTTCCTTTTTGAGCCAAATCAACATGGCCTCCATACGCTTCATCATTTATTAACGTTCAGATTTTCCATCACAGCCTGAGATTCTTTGTAATACTTCACCAACTAGTTTAGTCAGCGAGTTTTAGAGCAGGAACAAAGACTACCACAAGTGCTTCTGAGTCAACAGTTGGTTTAGGATTTTACTGATCACTCCTACGAGTAGCTGCATAGCCTTGGATCATATGCTGTTGTAGTTGAAGAAGGGGCCTCAGAACTGATCTCAGAACAGATTTTAGTGCCAGGTCTGAGAAGGGTAACAATTACATGAATGACAGTTGTTAGGCCTTTTCTCTTTAGTGGTTTTCTTACGTTGGATTCATTTACTTATTGTAAAACTATACATGTCATTATAATATGCAACTACTGTACTGTTTTTATGCCTTATGTTTTAGTTTTGTATATTTTTCAGACCTATCACAGAATACTATTAATACAGTAAAGACATTAGTCTTTAGGGACTCTAAAATAAACAATAAGCATAGTGGAGCATACTGTATGTCAATAATAGAGGAGGTATTAGCCCTGTTTTATGTCACAGATCAGTTGAAATTACTTTAAAGTGTTTATTTTAATGTAAAAAAAAAAATACATATGGCATGAGATCAGGTTAAAGCCCACTGTTTCTGTGTGATGACATTAAACTGTGGTGGTATTCTTCACAGTTTTTTTTTTTTTTACAGCAGAGGGGAGTGCTTCACAGCAGCGGTGTCTCTTGCAGACAAGGAGCAGATGCACCTTAGAGTGAGGCCTAAAAAGGGAAAGCGATGCACGACTTGTTTATCAGACACTGAGCAGAGAACGGGCTGCTCTCACAGCTCTGTCAGATAAACACAGAGCCTGAGTGACTGGTCACTCTCTGGTCTCTCTCTGGTCTCAAGAGGGTCTGGAGGACATATTGAAGAACTTTCCAGGACTTTATCAGTCAAGATCTACAGCTACCCTACTTAACAAGCAAGCAAGCAATGGAATATCCAAACAGAACATGCATAGTATAGTATAGTATGATATAGTATGGTATAGTATGGTATGGTATGGTATGGTATAGTATAGTATAGTATAGTATAGTATAGAACGGAATGGTATAGTATAGTATAGTATAGTATAGTATAGTATAGTATAGTATAGTATAGTATAGTATAGTATAGTATAGTAAGGTAAGGTAAGGTAAAGTATAGTATAGAACGGTATAGTATAGTATAGTATAGTATAGTATAGTATAGTATAGTATAGTATAGTATAGAACAGAATGGAATAGCACAGTAAAGGTAAAGTATAGTATAGAACGGAATGGTATAGTATAGTATAGTATAGTATAGTATAGTATAGTATAGTATAGTATAGTATAGTATAGTAAAGTATAGTATAGAACAGAATGGAATAGCACAGTATAATATAGTGTTTTCATATATTTATATTCGTAAAGTATAATGTATTTGTACAGTAGAGCAGAGTAGAGTATATTACTATAGTATAGTATATTGGTATGGTATGGTATCGGATCATATGTATAGCATAGCATAGAATAGTCGCATAGTTGATTTGGATTGTAGTATAGTATATCCCTAGTATAGTACATTCATGCAATATAACATTGTCATGGAGTATAGTATCATCTTGACTTATAGTATAGTCATATAGCATATTCATTTGTGTAGTATAGTATATTCATATTGTATAGTCCAATAACATGGTATATTCCTTTTGTATAGTACATTTGTATAATGCAGTCATATAGTGTAGTGTAGTATCATAATATCTTATTGTATAGCATATTATTGTATAGTGAATGAAGTAATAATAATAATAAAAAATGCTAAACCAAAGCAGTAATAAAATCATCCACTACCAACAAACCTAACCTACTGAGCTACAAACAAGCATGAAGCAACTATATACTGCAAATTTGTTCAAATCCAATGAAGGCTTGTTAAAATCCAACTATAATTATTCAAGCCCAACTAAAACCTACAAATCATGAAGGCTACTCAGGCACTCAAGCAACGTATCTACAGAGCACAAAGAAGTGAATTTAAAAAACCTTTTATTTTAATGACAAAATCATCAATAAAATGCAAATCAAATCACTCTTAAACTTGTTTAAATTCCACAAAAATCTGGTAAAACCCAACAAAATCTGTTGCACTTAAAACCTGTTCAAATTTGACTAAAACCTGTTCAAATTTGAATAAAACCTGTCCGTAAAACCCATTAAGATCCAATAAACACTTGTACAAATCCAAATAAAACCTGTTTAAATTGACTGGGAGGACCATGTTACTTATAGAACTACACCTTTTTTTTTTTTTTTTTTTTTCTCCTTTAATCCAGTAGAATATGAAATGAAATGAAATGAACTGCTTACTACGCTGGTGCTGAACTAAATAAACTGTAAAGTGGAGCAGAGTCTATATAAGGCCCTCTGTTCTGTCTGTTTACTCTTCTATTAAACTCTCTGCCAGCCGTTGCTGTGACTGGGCTCTGACCACAGCCACTGAACATGTAATCAAGATTAAGATAAATGGTTATGATTGGTTTGGTATTGAACTCAATGGAAGTAACGGTCAGTGGGAGGGATTCCAGGCCAGCTTCACTTTTCTGAGAAAGTGGGAGGATCTGGATGGACAGGCTACTGGCTGTCTGATCATTCATCTCATTTAGGCCTTACCCCAAGCTACATCACTGAGTCACTCCATACAAGCCTTACCGGGTCTCTGTTAGCTGTTCACTCATTTATTCATTTGACGTATGGACTACTTGTAAATTACTGTCTTGGAAACATCTATGAGACTGGATCTTTCATTCTGTGGTACTCCATGAGTTTTTTTGTTGTTGTTTTTTTGTTTTTGTTTTTTATCTTTGACTAGGTTCTAAGGACACTGGCCTCTACAGTTAGTCTATTTGCTTTCTTCCTTCCTTTTATTTTTGTAAAGCCATTTGAGACAATTGTTGTTGTGATATTGGGTTACATAAAGAAAACTGAAGATCCCTCACAGCATCTCCTGCAGGACCTGACCCTTAGACAGTACTTCACTAAAGACACACACTTGTGCACGCATGTGCACAAATATACAAGAAGAACAGTTTATGTTGACGAATTCATGTGGAAAAAACAGCCCTTTCAAACTCCTCAGAGTCACTTTAAAGTTAAACCTCAATCACAGTTTAAAATGTACTTCAGAGTTCTGGTGAAACATGATTACATTTTACGTTTAACGGGAAACCTAAATGCAACTACAATTACACTAAATGTCTGTAAATTTTCCCACAAAAAACATAAATCTATACAAAAAATATTTACAAAAACAAAGAAAAAACAGAATCACACATTTTACAGTAAATTTCTGACAACTACAGCTGCCTTTTTTTTTTTTACTGTAAAAAATGATGTATTTCCTTGTTAATGTCAATCTTGGCAAAATTTAAATTTAAGTTTGATTTCAGTTTAGTTTAAATTTTAAACTATGACCATACAGTAAATAAAAACAGGTAATTTCTGAAATTTTTCAGATTTAAATCATTTAATTTCAGTCATATAGTGTATAGTGTCTTTCTAAATTTGTTTATGTATGTTTATGTTAGTATTTTCTGTTCGTACTATTGTATTGTATTTATTCCTATTTAATTTATCTCTATTTTGTGTGTTTTATGTTAAACTGAGCTGCTGTAGTAAAGTTCTTTCCCTTGTCAAATAATAAAGTTTATCTTATCCTATTTCAGTCGTATAAATAAATCTGTCAATAAATGCTATTTCAGCATCAGTGTGTAAGTTTTTTTTTTTTTGTTTGTTTGTTTGTTTTTTAAATGACTGCAAACAGAAGTGCCACTTTTTTAATCAAGGTTTTTCCTGCTCATAAATTTTTCCAAATTACTTTCCAGCAGTGGTTGGCTGTCAGGGCCAGCAAGGCCTTCTCTGCTGGCCTAAACATGCTCAGAAAGGTACATTTATTTTATTTTATTTTCATAAATATGTAAACAAAATTATTCTCTATTCTCCGTTCTCTTTATGTCATATTAAATCCACTTAGTTAAGTGGCTTCCAATGTTGTTTATTATAGTAGAGTTTTTATCCAATTATATTTCAGCTAGCTTGTGTTGTCAGGCAAATTTCATTTGCCTGAGACCTTCTGAATCAAAAGAGCAGGCCCCTGTGCACTGTAAGTGAATGGACACAGTCAGTTGCAATAGCCAATCAGATCTCGATTCAGCAGACCAAGGCCAGCTAGAAGGTCTTACGTTGAACTGGACATGTACGCGTCCTGTGATTGGATAAGCACTTGCTAGAGCCTGAAAGGCAGCAATTTGCAGAATATTGAACTAAACCCAGAGATCCAACAGCTATCGCTGTATTTTTAACCCATAATGGCCGAAGGAGGAGAAGAGATTGATCTGGAAGAAGAGGTCGGCCAACCCCTGTGCTAGCTAGCCTGTCCCAGCAAGGAAAAGGGTTTGTCCGTCATTTCCAGACGAGCAACTATGAACGGTACCCGTGGCTCACAGCTTCTGAGAAACGCTGCAAATTGGTGGCATTTTTCTTTAAATCGCCTTTTTATTTAAAAAAAGCCCGCCACTGCCACTTCCAATTTTACCCTTAGGAGACATATGGACAAACTTGACTTTCTGCTGCCATTAAGCTACTTTTATAGTGAGAAAATGTAGTATTTGCACTCACACAATCTCATCGTTCTCGAACTCCAGGACTCCGTGTGTGTCCTCGAAATCTTCTCCTCCTCCTTTGGCCGTTCCCTCGATGGTTTTATATGGCACCATCACGACTCCTCTGGCCCCAGACGTCCGCACCACTTTCACCTCCATCACCCCCACGCTCTCGCTCACCGTCATTGTCGGCTCCTCAAACGTAAAGATCCCTGCATGATCGTCGTCAAAAATCGTAACCGTCGCTGTACACGGCAAACCCAAACCCGCCGTTGGAGTCTCCTCCTTCTGATCGACGCGTACGTTACTTAAATGAACCAGGAAGTGCTCATCTTCTTCAAAAATATCATCGTCTATGATCTCGATACGGATTTCTTTTTCCGTTTCGCCCGGTTCGAATACAACGGTTCCTTCTGTGAATGTATAATCGGATCCGGCATTAGCGGTGCCGTCTTCCGTTCGGTAATCTACGTAAACTTTTTGTGTTAGATCGCCGCCTTGACGTACAATATTTAACGCAACACTCCCGCAGTTTTCCAAACACTGATACGAACCGGGATCAAAAAAAACCTTGGCATAGTTTGCTAACACCTCTGAGCAGATTTCCAGTTGGTTCGTGGTGCGTTTAGCTTGGTCTGCCGCGTGTTTTTTCAAAATATTCCCAGCTCCCGTCATGATCCTCGTCGCTTGACATCGATAAAATGCTCTGCTTTTTTGCTGTTGGCTCAAAACTTGATAATTTGCCAGCTCCGTTAACTGCTCCAAGTCCTTTTCTGGATGTTTTTGTTTGAGCTCTTTCAAAATGGCCGCCACTTCTTTGCGTGATTCTTCCTCGTCATAATCAAAAATCGCGTCTAGCTCTTCTCCATTAACTTTTAGCATTTCAACGTCCGATTTTAACGGGACATCAGGTTCTCCTTCTGTCTCAATGATCATGCCTTTCTGTTTCCCGGCGCGGTATCGCTTGTAGACGTATTTGTAGAAGAGTAATCGACGGTCTGCTACATATGCAAAACCTACGCAAAACGGGAAAAAGAATAACGTAAGAAGTCCTTCCCAAATGTCAACAACCCCTGGACTGAAAACTGCTAGGATTAAATACAGCCAGGTGTAGGCAAAGACGCTCCATGCTGCCGTTACAAAAAAAACACGTAAATGCTTTACTTTTCTCGTTTCTCCATCAGGGATTACGGAAACGCAAAACCCAATAATGACGAACATATTAAATGCAGCGCTTCCTACAATTGTATTTGGCCCCAGTTCCCCGGCATCAAAGTTGTGTCCGCAAACTTCTACAACAGATAAAAGGATTTCCGGAGCAGATGAGCCTAAAGCCATCAACGTCAAGTTCGAAACCGTCTCGTTCCAGATGCGGACCGTGGTCGTGATCCGCTCTCCGTTGGGTTTTTTAATTGTTATGGTCCGTTCTTGCGAAGTGATGACCTCGATTGAAGCCATGAAGCGGTCAGCGATGATGGAAACGCCGAGGAACATGTACGCCAAGCCGACGAAGTAGATGGTAGCTCGGGCGAGACGTTCAGAGAAAACAGTGTCGAGGGGTTCCCAGAGCGGCAGGATGACACCTTCAATGCATTTAGTGCTGCCCGCGCATTTGGGTTTAGTGACATTTGAGGAGCTGTTAGAAAAAGTGGAGCCGCCCGCTGCTGAAAACTCAAACAGAGAAGAGCCAACAAAAAGAAGAAGTAGCTGGACAAAGGACGCCATTTTGGAGCTGCCAGAAATCTGAAAGAAAAACACAAGAAAGGTCTGATTAGCTTAAATATAGACTCATTTCCACTGTGTGGTACGGTACAGGTCCGGTCAGTACGAGTTGGTTTGATTTAGTGGCTTGTGTTTCCACTCTGCTTGGTCCAGATAGAGATGTCTGCTACAGAAACAGTAATGTCATCGAAGTGCCACAAAAGTTGTGTCTGATTTAAATTGTGAAGATTGATTTTTGCACAGCTGTTCTCTCTAAGCAAGGATATGCTGTGATTTGAATGCTATCTGGGTTTATCTTTAATAAATATGACCATAACACATTAAAAGCATATGCACACAAGACATAGAAGTGCATTTCATCTAATAACATATAGTGGAGGGATGATCTTTGAAAAAATAAGATATCGAGGTTTTAATATGAAGGACTCAGCAAATAGATCTTAAGAATCAATAATCGACATATGCCTCAATCACGAGAGAAATGTTCTTCCGTCATTTAAATTTTATTATTTATCATAATAACAGCACCCCTCTTTGGCAAGGCTTTATAGCAAAGTTTGTAAAAAAAAAATTTAAAAAATATTGTACTTACAAGTGTTAACAAGTAACAAGTTAAATAACATTTGTAAACTATCTGCAAATAAATGTGTAACTAACCCAGACAAAGTGAGCACAGCACAATGTTGAAACCTTTACAAAAGAATTACACTGTAATAACCTGTGAAATGTCAACAGCAAATGGGTGTATGAGGTAAATTCAATCAATTACCTTAAAACAAAACAAAGAAAAAAAAGTGTGTATATATATATAGGATTGACCCATGACCAAACAGGTTAGTAACTTTAAAAAACTGTTTTGTTTTTTATATTGAAAAACTGCAAAATACAGCTTCTTCTTCTTTTTTTTTTTTCTTTTTTTTTTTTTATACCATAAATTTGACAGTTTATTTTTGAAGTGATTGGTTTATAAAGACGTTGTGATGACTGGAAATAACCCATATTACTGGTTACTCTATCATCAAATGCAATCTTAAAAACTGATCAATTGAAATTTATGAAAAGTAGCCTTGTTTACTGTTAATCAGAATATTACTAATATAAGTAGCACAATTTATTTAATGTTGGTGAATAAACCATTTTTATCCATTTTTTTGTCAAAGAAAGTACATTATTACTAATAACAGTTTCTCTTTTAGTTCAGCCCTAACACTCCAGTGTCACATAAACAATTTGTGAACGTGATTATGTTAAAGAACAATAAAGAGAGAACTCACCGGAGACAAAGGCAGCGAATGAAGCGTCTCCTCAGAGCCTCTTCAGTTTCAGAATAAACTCAGCTGTGACAGCCACCAGCTCCTCCTCTTTCTCCTGCTCCTGTCTCTCTCTGTGGCTGTGGCTGTGGCTGCGTCCACACACAGGACATTTCAGAATAAAAATCCTCTTTAAATCATCTGCATCTACAAAGTTCATTTCAGCCACTTCATTAACATTAAAAATTGTGCATTGAAAGTTGTGCATCATAAATCTTTGTTGCTGCTATGGTAATTAAAAGTTCTAAAAAATAAAAACTAATTTCATTGCATTTCAGTTTTATCCACTCCAATATCCCTGTAGAACAATGTGTGTGTCATTTTTTCAGTTCACAAAAAATATCTAAGACAGAAATGCTTACATCGCACTTATTTTTATGAAAGAAAGAAAACAGAAAATTGGATGCTTGCCTGTTTTGGCTCAGAGCAATATGTTTGTGTTTTTGTTTCTTGTGAACTAAGTTGAGTTCATTTACTGAGTAAACCTGGATTTGTCTTTTACTAAAAAAGACAATGGCATCTTCCAGAAATCCTGCAAAATACAATAATAACTGTGTTATTTCAGAGCTGAACAATCCAGGCACATCTCATCTTGCGACACTGCTGTAGGGTAAGGTCTTTGTTTGTCTTTATGTTCTTGACTTGGTCCTTCAGGCGCAGTGTTGTTTTATTTTTCCTTGGGCAGTGCAATGCCTTGGACTTTTTCTAAGATATATGGCTTAGATAATGGTTTCTTACGACTTCTTCTTTGTTACAGCTAAGTCATTTCAATGCTATATAGGGTTACAGCAGAACCGGGATTAACTAGGAATAAACTAAAAAGCAAACCAGGACAAAACCATTGACTAATTAATTTATGAACCCAGATCCCAGTGGCTCAACAACATTTCAGGTAATTTTAAATTAACTTTGTGCAGTGCATAAACTCTATAGGACCATGAAAATGTCTAGATGCTAGTCTTTATAGTCTCCAATCTAGTGTTGAGCAGTTTTGCAAAGATATATAATCCAAGTTTGAGACTTAAAACAACAATTTAAACGCTCTAGCCAGGCTTGTACTGATACTGACTGCTGAGATACAACTGTAGCACAGTATACAGCAAGATACACATGAGTTAAAGGATTTTTACTATTGCCATAGAAACAAGGTTGTAGACAGCCAAGAGACTTTTTTACTCAGGGTCGCATGAGTGCACCAAGTTTTGTCCATTTACAACAAACTTTTATTTTTTGTGTTTCCATTGGTCGCAAACATTTTCCAAACTCAAGATCTGAACAGTCCTCATTTAATGTTCTGTTTAAATGTCACCCAGATGACATGGAGGAGGAGGAGGAGAGGGGGTGGTATCCCAGAATCCCCGCGCCTGTGTCCCGTTAGCGTCAGATCAGCCGTTAGAGCTGTTATCTACAGAAAGTGAGGGACCTTGTATGGACATGTCCCAGGACGGACCAACAGATAAGACCCCTTTAAACAGGTTTAAATTTAGAGCCGCTGTCTGTGAAGGAACGCAGGTGAGGACGGAGGCTGGTGTGGGACAAGAAGGATGCATGAGGTTTTACCAGACTCTGTGGATGGTTAGTGTTTAATTCATGAAGAAAGAGCTGTAAGAGTCAGCAGCTGGAGAAGTTTATCCTTGACTAAACCAGGTCTAAATTAAAAATAAAGCAGGTCTTGACACAAAACTAATCTAGAACTTAAGACTAAAACTAGGATTTAGCTAAGACTTAAAATGGGACTAAATATGGCTAGCTTTTGGATTAAAAAGAGAGGAAATCCTGGACTGAATGAGAAGCCTGGGACTAAACCAGGTCTAAACTAAATCAGCTCCTGACCAGGCTAAACTGGGCCTGAACATGTGTAAATTTATAAAGAATGTAAAGAGTAAATCCAGGAGAAAAAAACAGGTCTGAACTGGTCTAAACCTAGGTCTACACCCAAGAATAAGACTAGACCAAGATTTGACTAGAACTTAACTGGGTCTAGAGCCAGGACTAAACCATGAGAAAACTTGGACTAAACTAAAGCAAAAGCAAAACCAACCAAAGCATGACTAAAACTGAAACAAATCCAGGATTAGACTAACCCCACACCTGGGACTTAATCATGACAAAACCACGACTAAATCTAAGGCCAAACTCTAAACTAAACTTTGGATGTAATATCAATAAACCGAGGCCAAATCAAGATTAAACCATAGCAAAAACAAAATCAAAACTATAAAGAAACTGAGAACTACACCAAGACCTAAACCAGGACTAAACCAGGACTAAATGTACCACTCAGCAGAGTCGGTGTGGGTGCTGTTGGACAGTCCTCAGAGTGACACCTTTTATCTAAACACCTCTGTATCTACATTCCTCCTGAGTTTATTTTCTCAGACTCACGTCACAGCTTCAGGTGTCACAGGATTAACACCATCACAAAAACAGGCCTCTGCAAATAAACGATTTAAACCACTTCCTAAAGATTATTTGGTACACAAGCCCAGGCTCAGACGTTACATATTAACCTGTCTCATTAACACAAGTCCTGAAAAAAGCTGGATATTTGTGCAATATCTTCAGTGAATGCGTTACTATTTTTAGGCAAACAGGACAATTATGTTCATCATGGGCAGTTTGTTTTACTGGATTAACTGAGATTTAAACTGTTGCAGCAAAGGTTTGACACAAAATTAAAGAAAAGTTCATTTGTTTTTCAACCAAAACAGTTCCACTTCCTACAGACTACTTACCTGTAAAAATCATAGTAGATGAAAAAATATACCTTTTTTTTTTTAAAAGTCCCAAAAGTGTTTGCACCAAAACAGAAAATAATCCATTTAGTTTGGTCCAAAAAGCCCCAGTCCACCTAGTGTTTGGAAACTGTGGACTGAACAACAAAAAACAAGGGCTTTTGGCAGAAACACACTAGAGGTGCTGTCGGCGGAGAGTTTGTGTATTAAGTCTCACAATGTCTCAGAAGGGGTTCACATTTTAATGGAACTGTGCCAGATTCAGATGGAAGAGGGTTTCAGAGCAGGTTTGGTGGATTTTGGACCTTGGACAAGGGGCCTTGGACAGTGTTAGCATTTTGCTGTTCTGAAAAGGCCCCCATATGTCTGATTATCAATCATACATAACAAAAATATATGAATGTTCAACGTTTGACTGTGCAATGAAAAAAAAAAAAACAATATTCACAAACAATGGCCCTATTTAGTGTTCTTAAAGCCACCTCCGTAACTTTTAACCAGTAGAGGGCGCAGAACCCCATCACAATCTAGGCAACAGCTATGTTCAGGTGAGGGTACTCTGTCAGTGAGACAGGCATGATTCTACCAGTCTAATGTCTAAGAACCATTAAATGATTATGAAAATGTATATTCTTGGGCTAAAAGCTACGTGGTGCTACTGGCTAAAAATTCTGCAGGGTGGCTTTAAGTTAATTCGAATAAAACTATGGATGGAGTAAAAGTGTAATAAATCTGGTATCAAAAGAGGACAAAAGTAAGTCGAAGTCTAGACTGGTCTAGTTTTAGTTCTCACTGCTCGGTAATGTGAATATGTGTCTAAACCTGGTCCACATCTGGTCCAAACTCATCTCTACCTCCTACAGTCTGTCTGAGTGTAACAGCTGTAGAATCCAGCAGGGGGCAGTGTGGCCTCAGGCTCTCAACTGTTAAAAGCATATGTTCATGTTACAGATTCATATTTAAAAATCTAATTAGAGCTAATCCCGTATTTAATCATCAAGTACAAAACTAAACCATATCAAAACCAGAAGTAAACCAGAGCAAAGTCCGGGTGAAACTCCAAAACCAAACCCCCAAACACAAACAAACTCATCTCAGGACTGAATTGGTGTTAAATACAGGACAAAAAAACAACAGACTGGGACTAAACTGGGACAAAACCAGGTCTACGTTCGAGAGGAAAATCCCAGCTAAAATCAGGGCTCAAGCCAGGCCTGAAGAAAAAACTGAACTCAGCCTTAAACTGAACTAGAAATACACCAGTGTTTCAAAGTTTCAAACAGTGTTTTAAAGAGTTTAAGTCGTACACTTCCTTTCTGCAACCTGTGAGCAGCTACGGCAGCCCTGTAGGGACATACCGTAATCTATGAACAAACCCAGTGGAATTTTGTCAATGTCCTACAAGGATGGTGGTGTCTATATCCATTTCCTAGTCTCTAACCCCTCAACCACCAATGCTGCACTAAAAAGAGGACATCAAAGGAGTACATCTAATAAAAAAAAAAAATCAGCTGAACTTCACTGTTAATGGACTTCTGTAATAAACTATGGCAAGACTTTAGAATTTATTATTTATTTAATAAAGTATGTATATAAATAAGCCTTGTTTTTTATTCAACAAGCATTGTCCCATTAATTAATAAACTGATGCAACTCTTACTTGCCTTAAGAGGGAAGGTGATACATCTGTCTGTTCAAGCCCAGGTCTGTAGTGGCACAGGTTTCACATGTACTTTAATGTTATTAGACCAGTATTATTTTTGTTATGTCACCTCTAATTCATTATATGATGATGATTCCATTTTTGAAAAAGATAGTTGTGACTGATGACACACTCCACTGTGTTCTTACAACATTTGACACAACGCTCGTCTCATATTCATTGCTCTCGTACAGTGTCGGTTTGTTGTGTGTTTGTTGTGCTGATGTAGTGTTGTCGGTGCTGACTGGATGTGCTGCTGTTGTCGTCTTGTTGTCAGAGCAGCTCCAGTTTCACGGCCAGCTCCAGGATTATCCATCCGCTAACGCCTCGGCTCATGTTTTATTCAGCGCAGCTACAGTTCAGCGGCCCCTGTCCCCAGCACTTTGTCACTCGCTGCTTTTACACCGCTCCTCGGAGATAACAGTCTCTGGGGCCAGTGTCAGAGAAAATGTGTGGAAGCAAATAGGAAAAGTGAATAAACTTGACTATGTTCAGGACTAAACCATGAACAAACTGGAACTAAACTATAACCAAAGCATGATTAAAACAGGATTAAACCAAGAGTAAACTATGACTAAACTGGGACTATAAATTAAAGTAGGTAGGACTAAACAAGGACTAGATATAGGACTAAAACAGGACTAAACCAGGACTAGATATAGGACTGAACCAGGACGAAAACAGGACTAAAACAGGACTAAACCAGGACTAGATATAGGACTGAACCAGGACTAAAACAGGACTAAACCAAGACTTCATCAGCACCAAACCAATGACTAGAGTAGGTTTAAATCCAGTAATAGATATACAGTAGGACTAAACAAGGACTAGATATAGGACTAAAACAGGACTAAACCAGGACTAGATATAGGACTGAACCAGGACTAAAACAGGACTAGATATAGGACTGAACCAGGACTAAAGGACTAGAACAGGACTAAACCAGGACTAAACAGGACTAGATATAGGACTGAACCAGGACTAAAACAGGACTAAACCAGGACTAGATATAGGACTGAACCAGGACTAAAACAGGACTAAATGGACAGGACTAAAACAACATAAACCAGGACTAAACCAGGACTAGATATAGGACTGAACCAGGACTAAAACAGGACTAAAACAGGACTAAACCAGGACTAAAACAGGACTAAATCAGGACTAAATCAGGTCTAGATGTAGAACTGAACCAGGAATAAAACAGGACTTAACCTGGACTAGATGTAGACTAAATGTAGAATCAAACCAGGGCAAACCAACAGAAAGTTGTTCTAAATTAGGACTAAAATTGAAGACTAAAACCAGAATTAAACCTCAAAGAAGTCCAAGACAAAACCAAGTCTAAACCCAGACTAAACTGAGGCTAAACCAGGACTAAACCCACACCTAATTAGAGTTAGGATAGATAGTCAGGATTGAATTAATTTAAGATCTAATCCAGGTTAATATTATTTGTCCAAAACTGTCATGTCTTTGTCTCGTTAAACTGTGTCTTGTTAGCGTTTGACCTCTGCTCATTAAATATTCATAACCCCGCCCCTAGCCCGTCACCGTGGACAACAGGAGCTGATGGTATGTGGTCTGTCAAAGAGAGGTGTAATGGAGAAGGATGGAGCTGTCAGAGGCTGGGCTTAATGAAGACACAGCAAAAAGAGACTGAACAAAACCAGGATTAAACTGAAGGCTTTTAATATTAATCAACCAGACTGAGTTAGACCAGAACTGAACCAGGACCAAACCAGGACCAACCCAAGGACTGAAGTAGGACTCAAGTAGGACTGAACCTGGTTTAAATTAATTTAATTTAAGATCTAATCCAGGTTAACGATCTGTCCATAACTGATAATATAACAGGACTGAACCAGTACTGAACCACGACTAATCCAGGACTAAACCAGGACTAAACCAGGACTGAACCAGGATTGAATCAGAACTGAACCAAGGACTAAACCAAGGACTAAACTAAGATAAACTAGGATAAACTAGGACTAAAGAAGTTCAAAACCAGGACTAAACCAGGAACGAACGAGGACCGAACCAGGGCCAAACCAAGGACTGAACCGGGACTAAACAAAGGGTTAAAACAGGGTTGAACCAAGGACAAAACAAGAATTTAATGAAAACTAAAATAAACAGAACACATTTTAAATATTTATAAACGCTTTTATTAATATTCAGCTCATTCGACTTGTTTCCAAAATTACAAAAACAAAGCCTTAATATTTTTACTGTATAAATACTTTTTAGCAAAACAAAGCTTTTCTGTTTCAATTCATTCATAAGAGTTTTATAAAAGATAAGTCTGCCATGTCAGACATTACACTGTGGTCCATTGTGTTAGTTTGAACCTCACAGGATGTGCATGGATGTGTAACAGGATGTCAGGTGGAACATTCAACAGGCCAGTGAAGCAGGTAAAAAAATGAAACAAAATAAAGCATACAAAATACAAAACTATGTAACAAAAAGAGACATGTCAACAGCAGAGAAAGTGGTTCAGAAGAATTATCTGACTGTGACTACGTTCAGCAGTGGCAGTAGATGCAGTTAGCCACCAACAATATCAATCTGCTCAAACAGAAGTAGAGAGCAGAGTATTGCTGCCAGGTCAGCACAAAAAATGTTGATCCTTATCGTGTTATAACACGATTTATATCACATTAGAAAAACATATTTATCACACTTTGATAAGATAAAGTTTCACAACATGAGAAGACATAGACTAGGAAATTACGGTGGCCGAGAAGTGCAAAACAAATATACAAATTATGAAACACATTTACAACGTTTTCACATTTACATAAAACATTTTTACATTTTATTGAACAAAATAACCTGGGCAAAACACTTTTACCAATATTAAAACAAATTTACCTGTTTGAAACATATTTACAAAATGACAGACACATTTACGGGCACTGAACAAATTTACATGTCGCGGAACATTTTAACAAGGACCAAAATAAATTCACATGAGGCCGATCCAACTGGAAGGACACGCCCACCGACCAATGGGAACGCTCTAAGCGACATAAGTAACAGGGCGTCCGGCCAATGAGCTCGTTGCTACTCAGTCCTTATTTTAAAGCTATGTAAATACATAATAACGATATTACAATATATTACAATACACAATAACGCTGTATGAGTGACCCTGCTTAAAATATAGTATGCATTGATATCTGCATACCTCCGACTGGTTCTTTAAACAGTCCAACGACCGGCCACACGTAAAACAAAAAGGTGTTACCTCAACTAGGTGTTTTCCACAGAAAGGGCAGAACATTTTTCAAACTCTTCCTTGGCTATCACAAAGTTTGTTTCCCTTTTTGAACCGCGGCTCTCCCACACGTCATTTCATTCACGGATTTACTCGTATCCGGAAGCTGAGTGGCAACAAGCTCATTGGCCGGACACACTGTCACTTATGTCGCTTAGAGCGTTCCCATTGGTCGGTGGGCGTGTCCTTCCAGTTGGATCGGCGTCTTGTCAATTTGTTTTGGTCCTTGTTAAAATGTTCCGCGACATGTAAATTTGTTCGGTGCCCGTAAATGTGTCTGTCATTTTGTAAATATGTTTCAAACAGGTAAATTTGTTTTAATATTGGTAAAAGTGTTTTGCCCATGTTATTTTGTTCAATAAAATGTAAAAATGTTTTTTGTAAATGTGAAAACATTGTAAATGTGTTTCGTAATTTGTATATTTGTTTTGCACTTCTCAGTCACCGTAGTAAATAACGTTTTTGTAAAAAATTGATAAGTTCCTGTTTTGAGAAGAATTTATATTGTAGTAATGTGGTACCACATAACCTTTAGTCCAAAAATGTATATTCTCAAAATCATTATGATGGTGAGACATGAGATTGACATTCCTGTCCTTGAACGAGGACATATTACAAGAGATTAAGTGAGTGCACGCTGTACCACACTACCCACATAATAAAGAAAATAGACCAATACAATGGACCCTTGCAGAGTCGTATTTGTAAAAAATACACGAAAATGACCCTTCTGTTTCAGAAGACATGTTGTTTCTTCCGAACTTGCAGTCTTAAACGCCTCTACTTGTAAACAAAATGGCAGCAGCTGACAGTTAGGTTGCACAGAGAGGATTTTGCGCCCTGGCAGGTTTGCTTTAAATCGTAAAAGTTGTTCATAAAACATATATATATATAAACATCACATATTATGTATA
>JAWCTZ010000353.1:0-45950 GCA_036850595.1 Rhyacichthys aspro | reverse complement strand
GTAATGTTGTCATAAGGGACTCTAGAATGTAATGTTGTCAAATGAAACTCCTAGAATGTAATGTTGTCAAGGGACTCAAGAATGTAATTATTTCATAAGAGATTCTAGAATGTAATGTTAACTGTGTAACCGAAACATGTTGGAGTGGGTGAGTTTAAATTTAAAAGTTTATCTACTAGCTTTGCAAAAGAATCACAAATCTTCCAGAACAGCTGTCAACAGCCAGTCAGATGGAGACTACATGGTTGATCCTTTTTCTCAAACTTTCTTTCTTTTTCTACACTTTTCATTTTTTTGTAAGGTTTTTTAAATTTTAATATTTATTTCTCTACTTTTTTTTCCACGTGGATATAAATTGTGGATGTGGAACAGCCAGAGCTGGAGTATGGGATGCAAGGAGGAGACTTCATATTCTCAAACAACATACTTTTGTATGTTTTTATGTTTTTTTTAATGTTTTTACTTCTCTGTCTGAGTTTATGAATATGGGAATAGTGGCATCCATTGTTTTCTTTACAATACGGGATTCTTGCTGTGTTGATGGGAAAAGAGGAACGCCATCTTTGATCTATTACACACAAAACAGTGTTGTTGCCCGTGGTGAGTAAAGAACTATATTTATTTACCAAGACACAGTGTTTTGCTACAATTTATGTAAAATGAAGCTCACAAGTTTCAACTATAAGCATGTTTAAACTGGAGCGGGAGACAGAACGGGACCTGTTAACATTCTCAACTGAGAAGTCAGCAGAATAATCCCACACATTTAAGTCTTGTTCTGTTTATTTCGATTCTATAAATATCTTACAATTAAATCACAATTAACTGTGAGCTGAGAAAAGTGACAAAACTTGTCCTGTTGCACTTCTAAATGTCTTCTTCTAAATAAATACAGCCCAGGAATATCCACCAAAACACTCTGGTATATCCTGAAAGCTGTGCACAGATGCATAAAAAAATAAATGTGTTATGGGGGGATAAAATACACTCCCAAATCATAGTCCTTTTTTTGTTCTTTTCTGGGGGCTCTTTTTTTTTTCCGCTTGTTGTGTTGTAGGCTAGCCACGTGAGCGGAGAAGAAAGAGAGAGTTGAGGAAGGTACAATTTTCTTTATGCAGACCCACAAATGCATTTATCCAAAAAAAATACGTTAAGGGGAAAAGGAAAAAAATAAAAAAACAAAAACTAAGTGCTAAACCTGTAATAAAAATATATCTTTATAAATTAAAGTATTTGTTTTCTCAATAAAATAGACCTCGTTTTGGTTTAATATTAAATACAAAAACCCCCCCCCGCCAAGGTGGACCTTGGTGGAAGTTGCTGAGGGGGTGCGAGCTCGGGGATTCTTTTAACCAGAACCCCTAGGAACTAGGAAAAAAAAAAAAGGTAAGTACATCAAAAAATATTTTTATCCAATTTGCTAATACACCGGAGGACCTCGATGTAATATGTCAGAGTCATCAAATGGGGTGTGGGAAATAGTTTTTGTTTTGAGGGTTTTGAGTGATTGAAAACAAGAAAAAAAAAGCCTCCTTCCAAAGCATTTTTATACATTACATACATAGCATGAAACTACTGTGATTGGACGAAAACTAAGTCCTTCTGAGGGATATATATTTAAGGTCGTTCTCCAGTGGAACTCAGTCTCCAGCGCTGGACTACTTGATTGTTGAGGACTACCACTTCATCAGAGCAACTTCGGACACAACAGGACGGTGCACTGCGTACAGGTACCTTGTTGGCTTTATTAATAATAGCTTTACTGAATCTCGTTTGTTAAAAACTGTTTTTTTTTTAAACAGATTGCTTCTCTTTATTTCCATTTATTTTTAAATGCCTTTTTATTTTGACTTTGGTGACTGTATTTTGTGAATTTAAAATAATAGGACTTCTGACTCTGATGTGATTTCCCTTTACAACTCCCATGTGTTATTTATTTCCCACACTAAATAAACAAGTACCCGCCTTTATTGAGAGTTTACTGTTGATTTGCTTTTTAGAATGGGTTTGGAGAAATGCCCCCTTTGTGGCGATGAATACCATCAGCTCAGCACCTCAGACTAAGCCACGAGGTGATCAGAGGTCGCGGGCTCGCCCCTCCAGCCAGGTGGCCCGGGTCACCGGCAGGTTCCTGTCTGCACTTCGCTCAGAAAAGGGAGCGCGGAACCACCCCTTCCCTGACCAAGTGCCGGCTTTAAGTGAGTACCCCGGACCGTCGCCGTTGTTTGATAAATAACCATTTTACTGACTCTTTCCTTTTTCATTCTTTGCAGGAGGACTCTTGGGACCCACAGTCACATAGACCTTATAGAAGCACATCCATCCAAGTTTGTGCCTATGTTCTTCTACAATACGACTTAAAGCAGGAGGCCCAAGCTGCTCGCTCTTGCTTCAGCTTGTTTTGTTGTTTTTAAAGAAAAATCTAATATATGCTCTTTGATGATAACTGTACACTTATGTAAATAAAAACTATTTGAAAAGTTCTTTGTGATGTTGGGTGATTGTTGTTTATTGTGGGGTTTTTTTGTTTGGTTGGTTTTTTCTTTCTACATAAAGCCCATAAAAATGAAAAATAAAAATGTTAAAAAAAAAAAAAAAACAAAAACTGAAGTTGTGACATTAAATGATTGTCTTTAATAGGTTTTTGGATTTTTGTACACATAAAGACCATGTAAGTTTTATACATGTGTCCATTTGAGTGGGCTTACTACAGTTAAGCATGGTCCAACCCGAGAATCAGATGATGGATTTAATTACAGTACTCACTTAAGGTTTTTATTGATTGAAAACAAAAAGAAGAAATGCCCCCTTTAAATGTACTTGTACACAGTATTAGATGGAATAATATATAAATTATCAACTCAGAAAAACTTTGGGTCATCCTGGGTTTGAACCCTAGACCTCATGGTGGAGAGACAACAGTCATATAGTGGGTAAATGGACACATTGTGGGTTCGTGGGATCTGGCCAAACAGACTTTAATGGGAATTGGACAAATAGTGGGTTCGTTGGATGGGGTGTGGCTGGGAGTGGTCAGCAGTGGTCAGCGGTGGTCAACGGCTCATTATGCCCAAATAGTGGGTAAGTGGACAAATAATGGGTAAATGGGGTGGGGCGCGCTGGGAGCTGTCAGCAGCGGTCATCTGGTCATTTACCAAAAATAGTGGGCAAATGGACAAATAGTGGGTAAGTGGGATCACAAAGTGTCCACCTCCAGCTTATGTGAATGGGACTGGAGCCCATCAAGCCTGGAGTGGGACGCTGCTGGTGCCACCCCTGAATAAGCAAGACTGCAATTATGGGTCTTAAACTTTGGTCCAGCCCTCCAAAAGTTCGTGTGTGATCCGGGGGCCAGGGAGGGTCGGATCCGATGCCTCGGCCGCACCGCCGAAAATTGCAGTGCTTTCGTACTCTGCAGGATCAGCTCTCCCACCTCAGGGTCACTCAGGCAGCCTCTTAAGATGTGGGCGCTGAATCCACCACACCTTCAACATTGAGGGTTTAAACAGGAACAAGGGCCAAGCAAGGCCCTCGTACATGGGACCAAGAGAAGCCCTCACATCAGACTGAGCATGACCCAGCTGAGGATCATCCAGTGCTCACTCATGAAGGCATAAGAAGACATTGTGCCAGGTGATAACACCACTTTTCTTGCCACTTTGTGAGTATGATCCACCTTAGCTCCTGTCCAAACGTGGCCTGCAGCAGCAGAGTGAGGAGCTTCTCCTGACGCTGGTATTCAACAGTCAGCCTCTGAGTAACCCCTAAATGAAGCAGGCAGCTGTGTTTTCCTGAGGAGGCCTGTGATGGTTTTCTGGCCGTAGACCCCAGCCTCATTATCCCAGATGTTCTGCTCACTGAGGAGGTAAGTCAGATGAACCTGCTCATACTTTAGATGTTGCTTGCTCTGACTCCAAATCCAACAACATTGTCCCCCTCTGATGCCACTGGTGCTGCAGGCTTCTTGGACATTAAAGAGTATCTAAATCCTACAACAACTTTTTTTAGTTAATGATCTTTATGAATGGGGCTTTATTAACGAGTGTATAAAGTATTTAACTGTTATAACGACTGGGGCTAGTGGATCAAAAAAGGCAGACTGAAATGTTTTTTACTGATTTATTAAATAATAGAGGCTGGCAGCCGGAGTTGAGCTGGTGGCTGGAGTAGAGCTGAATCCAAACAGGGTCTGAAGAAGCAAAACAACAAACTAAGTACACTGATCCAAAAGGTGCAAAAATAGTTGAGAGCCAAGCAGTACTATACCACTGAGGGTAAACTGACGATCTGGCAGTGTGTGGAGAAATGAACCAGGTCTTTATGCTGCTGAAGGTGTGGGTGTTGATTGAAGAATTGGCTGCAGGTGAGTAGAAGGTGGGGCTTGTGGAAGAGGCAGACCAGGCATCAAACTCTCCGCCCAGCTCCAGACAAACACACAGAAATACACAGGAGGGAGGGGGAGACAAGACAGAGAAACACAGGGAAAAGACAGGGATTCTGACAATAACAAAATCATTTTCCGGTGACGTCACTTCCACCCCATGTCGTCCAAATCACACCAAACCAGTGTCATTCGTTTGTGCTCGATTTGTGCCGTTAAAATGACAAGCTATAATAATATACAAACTGTGAACATGTCTGAAATATATTTATGGATACTGTTATTCCCATTGTTTCTTTTGTTTGTTTTTTCTACCCAGTGTGGGTATAATGTATAATATTGGACAATATATTTATTTTCTTTGTACAATACTTTTATTTCTATGGCTCAAAATACTAACTAACTAACTAAAAAACTAATAAATCAAATCAAAGTCTATCTTTTTGCCTTGCTTGATTTTTTTTTTTTTGGGAAATAATGAATAAAGTTTCGGCGCTGTGATGTCACCATTGACATCAAACTATGGCGAGAGCGAAAAGCTCTCACGCTCTCATTGTGATGTCAGTTTGCACAGCGTCGATATAAATCAAACCTACCTTATGCATCAAGGACGTGCTAGAGTGTTGCCGTGCACATTAATACCTTTTGTTTATATTCTTGTTTGTTGAAACAAGTATTTAATGCCAGTTATTATTGAGTTATGTGTTTCTTATTCAAAACTGATAATAGCCTAAATGTGTACCGTGTGGAGTAATCTGAGTGACGGTGATACAAGGCTTTTGTATATTTAATTGCTGCCAGGTGAGTTGTGTTTTAAGATATTTTAGACTTATTGTAGACTGCTGGCCATTTTGCCAATTTATGATATAAAGTTGGTAAAGGTAGCTTTTATATTGGTAACCATTTCAAATATTAATATTAATAACATTGTTAACATACAACAGCATTTTAGCAATTTGTTGACACCAATGCACTGAAAAAGCATGCGGTTAAATGCAACTTTCTGCAAAAGAAGTAGACGGTTTCATCCTGATGGTCTTTATTGCTGCATCTCTTAAGCACATTGAACAATATGATTACTGCAATGGCAGCTCCAATGCTGCTTGAGGCTTTTCAGTTCACCAGTTTTTAAAATGTCGACATTGACTGGCAAAAGAGAGATGGTTCTGGAAAAGTTTGTGTTTCTGCTGCAGTATGGAGAAGAGCACTCGGATGTAATTGTTGCTCCTGGGAGTTGTTTCATTGTTGCTGTGATTATGGTAGCAACATTGCAGCTCATGCTTCACTTCAAAATTCACACTCAAAAGTTGCCAAAAAAATGTTTGCCCTCTTTGCATAAACTTCTTTTCCAACTCCTTTTGTGACAATGGTCTTTACCAAATCTCTCTTTGCTCTTTGTTTAGATAATGAGAAAATGATTTGCTGTCACAAACAGCAGAGCAAAGGCACTGGCAGAAGGAATCAAAGGCACAGGACTTCATGACACTCACCCGTGATTTGTCAACTGCAATAGGTGTTGTCTGTCCATTTTCAAGACATTAATTTTGTTTTTTTCTTTTCAGGTTTGTGTCTGCATGCAACCACTCTGAGGAAGGGGTCAGATAGGTAAGACTTGTTCTACTGATTGTGGCTCAACATCTGTATTATGCTCACTATGGGTAGTTCTAGTCTCAGTCTTCTCATCCCTTGTCTGATGGTGCTCTGTTTTCTTCACTGGTACAGAGGAAAGTCTCATGCTACCCTCAAGATACTCAATGTGGCGTATGACAAAGCGATCTACTCAGATACGGAGGCATTAATGTTTGAAGAGACCATCTTTTATGTTGTTTTTTTTTGCAGAGCTTGCCGTGTTGTGTTCATTTTGAAGTGTGAAACCATCACAGCTGTCCAAAGAGGAAGGTAGCGTGCTATTCTTATAATATTTGGGATAAGCTCTGGAAGGAAGTGTAGATTGTCTCTGTCACCATGATGAGCTGCAGTCTTCTGACTGTTTTCACATATTTCTGTGACCCAGGTATTCAAATCTGTAAGTAGTGACTCCTCAATTTCTGTCACCTCAGCTGGATGATCTTCTTCAGCGACATTGCAATTCGTTTCTTCAGTTGTGCTTTGCATGTTTCAGAGACAACAGGTACACGTCTCTCATCATTTCCTTCTGATTCACTGAAAGCAACAACTGCAACTGAATGAATGAGGTCTTTTGGATCTTCCAGTGATTGTGATTACAAAAGCTGTGCCGTTGCTCTAAGATAGAATTCTCTGACTCTGTTCCCTCTTTTTCTTAGGCATTCCATCAGCTAATGAGCTTGATGCAGTGTGCAACATCTACTCTGATGAAGCAGGGTGGAGCTTGAAGTCTTTGGACGACTTTGTCAGTAATCCAAAGCACTGATTGACATAAGTCTTTAAGTCTGGGTAAGGAGTGAAGGCTTTAACCAGTCCTCCAAGCACAGCAAAGGAGAAATCGCAGACTGCCTCTGTTGGCACAGCAGCACCTGCTCGTTGCCATTCATTGAGCCAGTTTGAGATAGCATTGATGGTATGATTCTCTGAAAGCATTTGCACGACAGAGATATGGTCTCCATGTGAGTACAAAACACCTTGGTGCAGGAAGACATGTGCAGAATTGCCAGTAGGTTGTTTCAGTTTTTTGACGACTGTACCTGTTGCATCAAAACTAACAATGGCGTGTTTGGATTTACTTTTAAAAACTTGTAACTGAGATTGAGTCCAGTAATGACAAAAAACCTATCAAGGCCTATATCCTGCTTCCATTGTATGGAACACTGTATTTTAAAAGATGCAATGACAGGACTGGGTCTTTGTCCCTAAGCTCTTTGTCGCCCATCTCTTGCTTCGCTTTTCTTAATGTTGCCAGATTTGGTTGGTGGCTAGGCTCGGGGTCACCAACATCCATCATCTTGTAAGCCTCAGTGGCTCTTCAAACATGTGCAGGTTTTCATCCTTCCCAGAGCTCTTTAGAAACACATGTTCTCAGATCCCCTGATGATTTGCGTTTTGCTTTGCCAGTATGGAGGCTGTCATCAATGTTGCTGATTGTATATTTAAGCACAACTGGTTCATTAGACACAGGTATATTATCAGCTGTTATAGATAGCTGTGCATCACACTCTATGCAGTTCCCAATGACATCTAAATAATGTGTTGTAGCATTTGAATACATTTTGCTCTTCTGAATTTAAGAGTACATGAGGTCTTGATATTTTTCCATATCTCATCAAACAGAGTACGAGTCCATAAACCTCGTTTCAAGATGTTGTATTCCCTATTTTTGAGTTGGCTGTCATTGTAAACAACCTTTTCACGGCACATTTCAGACCATTTTTTATGAGACAGACTGATCTCAAATGCAGTGTCATAGGACTGCTGATTTGTATCTGACCCTGGGTAGGTTTCTTGTGACCCATCACTTGTTTGAGCTCCTTCTTGACCATTTGGTTCATTGCTGCCTAGCTTAAGGCTTTGCCAGATGTTGTGCCTGTTTGATTTCGTGAATGTATAAAGGTTCTTTGGTGAAATTTTGTTGTGTAGCTGTTTACTTAATTTGAACCACACCTTTTCTGAAGGGACTGCTATATTTTGTCTCTTAATAATCTTTTCTTTAGCAGCACTGATGACATTAATGATGTCATCACTTCCACAAGCTGGTCTTCTTGGCATCTGATCAAAAAATAAATTATTGTTAATTACATACCTGGGCCAATGTGAATAGTACTCTATCTTATCTATCTAATCTATCTGCTGGCATAGAGTGTTGAAGTCCCGCCCCTTCTGTTAGGCCCTCATTGAACCCATCATCTGAAAATAAATGAATGGAAGTGAATAGAGATAATGAGAAATCTACTCTTCCTCCTCATGTTGAATTGTAATGTTGTTGACATAAAAAATCTCTTTAAAATTGACAAACAGAATATGTATAATTCATGTCATAATGCAGACAGGACCAGAAAATTATTTTATCTTTCCATTGACTCCCATTCATTTTTTTTTCCTGGTCTGAAAGGTTGGATGGACCACAACCAGAAGAATGGGACTTCACTCTATAGCCCATATTATGCTTATTTAAAACGTAGTAACATGCAGAAAATCTTGTTTATATACTCTTTTTTATGACATGTGAATGTATTGCATTTTGACTAAAGCATTTTACTGAACTCACTGACTATGAATAAACCTCAACCATTTAACATGTGCTACTTTCATATGTTGATACTTTCTTGTAATTTACAAGTATCAAGTAAATTGTCTCGCAAATATGCTCCTAGTATATTTTCTGAAGATTTATGTCTGAGAACACATGCTTACCTTGCTTCACAGTCACACTTCACAGTGTTCTTTCCTGTTATGTTTTCCCACTATGCACTGCTTGGTGTAAATACATGTTTTTAAGGCGACAGGGGGAACAACAGTATTCAAGACACCACTTTTTTATTTATTTTTCATTTAAAATGAAGCATCAGTCCCACTACAGGTTTATTTAACAATGGCTAGTTATGTTTTCATTTTTCTTGAAACTTATTTTATTGCTGTAATATTTCAATGACGCCAGAACCAACTCTGTGCTCCAGCGAGTTTGATTGTGACGCTGTGCAAACTGAAACTTTTCCAACACACACTAGAACTCTCGCGATAGTTTAATGTCACAGGCATCCAATCTGGACAAGCTCTCTATTACGTCAGAGATGGATTTAATGTATTTCTTTCTTTTAGTTTCTTTTTATGACACAAAGCAAGCGCAAACAAATGGCGCTGCAGTTGGTGCTATTTGGAAGACTTGGGATGGAGAGTGACGTCACAGCGCCAAAACTTTATTATTTCCAAGCAAAAAAAAAAATCAAGCAAGGCAAAAAGATAGACTTTGATTTGATTGATTAGTTTATTTCGAGCCATAGAAATAAAAGTATTATACAAAGAAAAATATATTGCCCAATATTATACATTATACCCACACTGGGTAGACAAAACAAACAAAAGGAACAATGGGAATAACAGTATCTATAAATATATTTCAGACATGTTCACAGTTTGTATATTATTATAGCTTGTCATTTTGACGGCACAAACCTGCTCAAACCCAGCACAAATGAATGACACTGGTTTGGTGTGATTTCGTTAATATGGGGTGGAAAATTATGTAACATTCTCAATAAAATAATCCTTAATATCTCATAGAAAACCAGCGAAATGTTCTTTTTTGTGGCACAAATCAGCACAAACACAGCACAAACGAATGGTATAGTTTTCAGTATATTTCATGTATATACGGAGGTTGTACTCTGAGTGAATCAAACCACTCTGATACAGTGGCATAACAAGAGATTCAAGAGGCAGGACACTGCAATATTGACCCAGAGTTTGAGTTTGCCTTTAAGCCTTACCTGTTGCTCCAGTGCCACTTCCACCTGGAAAAGCAAACCACCTCCTGACCCCTCATTTCAGTACCACTTCCCTGAGAGCACTGAAGGCCAGGCAGTGTTGAACAGACATGTTGTTGTATAAACATGTGCCAGAGCTGGGGATTGAACCGGTGAACTGGGTCCTGAAGTAGTTAGTCTCTGTGCACCATCTTTAGTGCTGTCTTAATGCTGCTCCGAGGAGTGAGGAGAGGAGACGGAGGAGGAGGCTTCTGAGGAGGATACAAAGAAGTCAAAGTCACGACGGAGGAGAAAACCCCGCCCACTCCACACACTGTTGGACGAGAGCCACAACAAGAGTCATGTTTAATTTATGAAGAACTTCAACACAGACTAAAGAAGTGTATCTTTGATGCAGTGGTTCATCTGTGAATGTTACAATAAATCATGACGTTTGTGAACTTTACTTTTGTATAAATAAAGAGAAAGAATGTCATATATACATTTATGTTTATTTAAAATGTAACAAATATTCTTGGAAAACATTTAGACACACTAAATTTAAATTCTGAAGTTAATCTGAGATCTTGCTGCAGATCCAGTTGAGAACCAGAGTGTGCGACCAAACAGGACTGAATTATCTGTCAGAGTTGGTGAGTAGAGCAGGTCTTTGTAGTCAGGTTGATGAGCTCTATTGGCTGCAGGTGTGTCTAAGTGTTTCTTGGTTGCTTTTTTACAAAACCTTACAGTCCTCCTGTCAAGATCCAGAAACAAACCCAGAAAATGAGTCTGAAGATGATTTTACTTTTAAAATGAAGAGGAAAAAAAGTGACATACAGAAAAAAGCAAGACTTTTTTTTTTTTTTTAAATATAATGTTTTTGGTCAGTTTGGTATTCAGACAAATATTCAAGTTGGGGTCCCCTGATGTCCAGATGTCCCATGTATCTCCAGTTGAGCTATACCCCAACATCTCAGAAGCTAAAAGACTGGTTCAAATCCCAATGGTGGCCTCATGTCACTGGCATTATTTACTGATGCAGTCAGTGTCTAGTGACGTTGGTCGTTCACTGTTGGTTTTGTTTTAATCTCAAAAGTGTTCAAATCTCTGTCTGGGTCTGAAGGGGTTTTGGTTTTGATCTGGGGTGAAATAAGAGTAGTTAAACTTAAATAAAGTGCAGATTAGTTTGTGTGGTTTGTCAGAACAATGCCTTGTATTCAAACGTCCACAGTACAGTTCATCAGTGCTGCACAACCTCAACACATCTGTTATGTGCAGAAATATAGCAAGTGATGTTTAACAAAAATAAAATTAGAATCAGCAAGACCCAAGATGTAAGAATGAGAACATTAAATAAAGAAGTAAAAGATAAAGTGACTGAAATAAAACCTGCAACTGTTATTCTTGTTTATTTGAAAGAACTACAGAAAATGTTTTCAGGAACAGTTACAACAGCTGTGTATTTTCTTTTTTCTTGCACATTTAACTTTTAGTATTAAAACAAATACAATAAAATCAATTTACAAAAATGTGGTGAATGCTCAAATTTGATTAAATAAAATAAGTTGCTCAATGCATATACAATGTGCAACAGCAACAATAACTTTTTATTGTGC
This sequence comes from Rhyacichthys aspro, assembly GCA_036850595.1. Lineage (NCBI taxonomy): Eukaryota > Metazoa > Chordata > Actinopteri > Gobiiformes > Rhyacichthyidae > Rhyacichthys > Rhyacichthys aspro. The sequence goes on along the minus strand of JAWCTZ010000353.1, from coordinate 34,578 downwards.
ACTCAAAGTTTCCCACAATGCATGAGTAAAAGTAGGGGCCAGTGATGGTCACTAGATGGTTAAAATAGACCGTGACATGTTTATCTGAACACAATAGGTTTAAATTAAAACGACCGAGAGGCACATGTTTTACACTTTATGGTATTTAGTCCTGAATTGTTCTATATAAACCATTACGAAGTAAATGTATCTATTGATTAAAACAAGTAGGCAGTTATTATTATTAGTTATTTCACTAAAGTCTTGTCAGAGTCCATTACCAGTGAAGTTCAGCTAACCTTTACAAGGAACAAGTAGTGTCTGAGCCGTTCACAAATTGAGTGCACTATATAGTCCTCTATATAGTGCAACACTATATATAGATTGAGGGGTTAGGGGCTAAGGAGGGGATTCAGATTGTCTTTTCTCTTCCATGGCTCGTCCTCTGCCCTGTGCTCTCTAATCTGTCCGGGTGACACACAAACTCCATCTCCGTCTTTTTAGTACGACGACAGCACTTTATTGTTTTAAAATAACATTTAAAAATAGATTTTTAAACATATTTTTTCTCCCACCCTCATAAATACCCTGACCCTTTTGGAAATAATGTTGGGAACAGAGAAGCCTCCTTCAAAGTGAATTAAGAATTCAACCCTGATGTTAAATTTTCACTTTTTTTTGTCGAATTTGTCAAATAACATTGCTTTTTAATATGCATGCTGCTACAAACTATGGGTGACAACCAAAAAGTTGTCATTTAGAAAAAAGAGCATGTTCAGTGGGAGACAGTGTGGTCTGAGAAGAGGCAACGAAGCTGGTTAACACTGGTAGACAGGTTATGATCAGGGCCATGATCTCCTGTAGAGCTTTCTCATGCTGACAGACACATGCTCCTTGAGACAGAAGGGACTATTTGAATCTCTTGACTCTTGGCCAGATATTTCTGTTAAAGATTTGTTCAAGCAGAGACTGACTCTGTGATTTTAAATGAAAGGTTTATTTAACCAAAAGCCTGGAAGCTAAACTGGACAAATAGAGGAGAAGCAGATAAGCCTCTCAACCCATAAACCTATCTCTGACACAGAGACCCAGAGTGTGCTACCAAACAGGACTGAATGATCTGTCAGAGTGTTGTGAGTAGAGCAGGTCTTTGTAGTCAGGTTGATGAGCTCTATTGGCTGCAGGTCTGTCTATCTCACTGAGGAAAACCAGCCACAGCTGAAAAAGATTCAGCTTTTGTTGCTCTTATTAATAAACCTATTGTATATGAATGTATCATTCATGAAAAAGTAAGCTATAGACTATAGTTCATTTCAAAATAGAAAGAACAACAAAACATATTTAGTATTCTTAACTAGGGATGCATCAATCCAGTCCAGATCCTGATCCAGGTGGGGTGATCTGCAGGGATCAGATACTGACCCAATCCATCTGGTATTTGAATATAGATCATATGAATAAAGACCCTTGTATTTGTCACATGACCCATTATGGAGATAGGGGTTATTATTACATTTTATCATGATGAGTACCTTTGTCCAAATAAAAAGAAAGTAAAGACCAGCTCTTTTCCCATTGTATACCCATACAATATCAACTTGTAATATAATATCAAAGACTAATTCATTTTATTAATGGTTCATTCTTTATGAGTCTAGTGGTAGGCTACTCTAATCCAGAGGTTAGCATTGATCAAACCAAAAGGAATAGAATTCATCCTCAGGAGGAAGACAAGTTCATAAACCAGCTGATGGGTTTTAGAGACTGTAGCTTTACTGTTTTACTCAAAATGAATCAAATGCGTCTTGAGCTTTTTGTCAAACCTCACTCATGTAAATCATATTAGTGAATAAAGACAGCAGGTTGCTCCATGGGGCTCAGTGGTAACACTCAGAAGGAGAGGCTGTGAAACTGATTAAAGTGTAAGCTAAGAACAGTTAGCTTTCCTTTAGCTCGCTACTAACAAGAAGCTGCAATCTGAGCAACAGTAAATAACAACTATGGACAAAGCAGGTGGATATATCACACTCTTGTTCCCTCTTCCTGATTCAGCTGAACCCTGCTCTGGCCTCTGAGGTGAAAGTGCGCTCCTGCTGCTGTTTCTGATTCTGACACTTGAATAGTTTATAACAAAAGCTAAAAAAATAAATCTCCATTCCGCTGGTTTGACAAATTGAACAAAAAATAAAAAGCGTCGAGCAGCTGGGAAAAGGTTTTATTGTCAACGAGTCTCAAACGAGTCCGAGTCAAGTCTCAAGTCTCCGTCTGTAGTGACTTAAAGCTCCGGTACCTGATTGTCTTTTTCAGAACCAAGAGAGAGACAGTTGAGTTTCAAACGGAAGCCCCGCCCTTAGCTCCTTACTCACTCTCACAAACCCCTCCCAGGCTTTTCTCTCGTCTAGTGCGTGAATTCATGTGCGCATCTTATACACGTGCACAACTCGAGACGGACACGCTCACTGTTTATAGACCGCTAATCCTGTCCCAACAAATCATGACAGTACTAGGAAACTGGTGTTAGTAGGTGAGGACACCTAGCTATGAAAGCTGAGCGTGTGGAGCACTGAAATTATGGGTCTCAAGAGCGATAAGTCCCGGAGACTACAGCGCTAACAATGTTAGCATTAGCAACATAAGGCTAAGCCCTGGCAACGTGAGGCTTACATCTGTTTGCAATTCGTTTACTATGTAACGAGACAAGAGAAACTGACCACAATGCTAATAAAAATATAGTGAATAGAAAGTTAGTTACCAGTCTAGAAGATAAGCAGCCAGCTCAGAGTCCAATTTTAGACCAATGCAGTCTGTAGTTCTCTCCATCTTTGGAATGCGGTTCCAATATTTATTTGTGTTTTATTTCTTTTATCGTCCCATTTGCGCTTTTCTGGTCTCTTTACTCCTTCTGTTTTCCTTTGTTTATGATGTTTAGCAGTGTATGCAGTAACAGCTAATGCAGGAATAGCTACCTTGCCCTCTGAGACTTTTGCCACCATGCTGTCTCTGTTTTACCAGTTGTGCAGCGCAGACCACGGCAAAGACATTGTACAGCAACAGCCAATGGGGTTCTCTGTTAAGTCCCTGGGCGTCAGAGGCTTGTGATTGGACAAGAACTCCCCGTCCCTGCGTTGGAGGTGCTCTTTTCTCTATTGAGTGTTCATTTCCTGCGACGAACTGGCCCTGTCCAGGGTGTACCCCGCCTAAGACCCAAAGCTGCTGGGATAGGCTCCAGCCACCACAAATGGGATAAGTGGTAGAAAATGAATGAATGAGTGTTCATTGCTTAAAATTGCTTATAATAAGCAGCAGATGGCATCATAGAGCATTGTTTTTCAAAAACGATTGCTTTTGCAATATACTATATGGGATCTAAACCATTTTTTTCAACTAGATGAAAGATATATTAGGTACTGGAGTTTTAAGTGCGATTCGAGTGTGGTTGTCACATTCACCTCTGGATCTGGAAAGTTAGTAGATTCATAGTACCCAGTTAGGCTTTTAGGAGGTGTGTAGCAGTTTTGGGAAACACAAGACCAGAGTGTCTATTCCAGTTTCTGTAGTTTAGTGGTTATCACATTCACCTAACACGCAAAAGGTCCCCAGTTTGAAACTGGACAGAAACACTTGGTGGCTTTTAAAAAGCATGATTTGTCTTCATAGTTCATTAGGCCAAAGACCCAATTGTACCAGTTTTAGTCATTACCTGAAATGAGACACAACAGCTGAACGCCTCGAAAAAACTCTAAACACAGTGCTCCTTTGCCATCCAACACTCACAACAAGTTTCTGAAGGAACTGGAAACAGTTCTGTGTGGAAAGTACATAGCAACAAGAAGTGCAATATTGCCGCAGTCTGCTTTGAGTTTTCAAAGTTATTACAACCAGGAACAGTCATACTCAAGTCATTGTAGCCAGGATTTAGATCTCTCAAAGTGCAAGCTCCCCGGTTTGAAACAGCAAAGAAACTTTTTGATCACACTTGCTAAAAGCATGTGTAGCAATTACATGTAATTGAACAAAAGAGCACTAATACAACTGATTGCAAAATGATTGTTTTCTGTCAAAGATTGCTACAGAGTTTCTGAGATAAATGCAAAGTACTTATCTGCTGAATGTTAAGAATGGTGCAGGCCATGAATCAGCATCTCTATCAAAGCTGGTCCTGCTGAGGCCTCAGAGAGATACACTCGGCATCTCGTCACGGCCTTGACATGAGATGATGCAGTTAGCAACATTTTGAATGTACTGCACTGGTCAAACTGAGTGTTTCACCAGGAAGAGTGAAATTGTGGAAATTTGTTGCAATGAAACGTTGGCAAAAGAGGAAGCAGGCTTAAAAAGGGAGGTAGGATGAAGTAGCTTTCATGTCCTCCTTAGTATAGTGGCCAGTATCTCCTCCTGTCACGCGGAAGACCGGGGTTCGATTCCCGACGGGAGTTTTTTCTTGTACTAAACTGCACTCTTTGGGAGTTGTGCATTAAGACTTCTTTGACCGTTATTTTATAAAAGCCTAGTGACCTTTGAAGATCATACTGCTACATAGAAATGAATCTGGAAAGTTAGTGAATTCAAAGTACAGACTTAGGCTTTTGATGATCACACATGGTTTCTTTAAGAAGTGTGTAGCATTTTTGCAAACGACGCAAGCCCTGGGCTGCTGGTAGAAGTTTCTGTAGTGTAGTGGTTATCACGTTTGCCTCACACGCGAAAGGTCCCTGGTTCGAAACCGGGCAGAAACAAATATTTAGAACAAGCATATAGAGGGTTTTGTAGCCAGGATTTAAATCTCTTCAAATTCAGATACACAATCAATGCATTTTCACAAAAGACTTGCAATCTTTCAAGATCACACAGATACAAAGCAATGCCACTTCATGTCAGGCTCTCACACTTGGCCGAGTACCAGGGGCACAGACCTTTATGTGTCCAGAGAACCAGGGGCGCAAAACTCTTGCCGGCCCAGGCCTTGGCAGATAGACCAGGGGCTCGGGGCTTAAGGCTGGGTGAGCTGGTTTTAGAGATGTGCTGGGTACCGGATGGAAAACTGGAGCAGAAGCATCTCTGGGAGAAGGGTCCCAGACAAAATGCACTGCATCGAGCAACTTTATTAAGGGCCCCCTCTTCACACTACCGTAATGTGTCCACACTTGGTCATTTTTCACAGTGTGGAAACATGGTCTGTAGAGTGCATATCTGTGGCCCGATCTGGAAAGTTAGTAGATTCATAGTACCCAGTTAGGCTTTTAGGAGGTGTGTAGCAGTTTTGCGAAAGACGCAAGACCAGTGAATCTTCTTCTGCTAAAGAGCAGTTTGCAGCATGTTTTTTCTTTTTTTCATCCTTGTGTGTGTGTCGCTCTGTGAGAATGTGTTCAGTCACTGCAGTGACCTAGTTCTGACAGAGACCACCTCTGGAGGCGTGAGTTAGTACTGGGGGCTGTACACAGGTGTGGTTACCTGCTACAAAGGTGTGGTTACCTGCTACAAAGGTGTGGTTACCTGCTACAAAGGTGTGGTTACCTGCTACAAAGGTGTGGTTACCTGCTACAAAGGTGTGGTTACCTGCTACAAAGGTGTGGTTACCTGCAACAAAGGTTAATGTACATCATGATGTCATCATGATGAGGAAGTACGGTCGGCAGTGTTTAACCTGAGGAGGGCAGCACTCATGTGGTGTTACATGTGTTTTACACCATATTAGTGGAATTAGACGGGTTTTTCAAATTTAATCAAAAATAGGACTATAAACTATGAACTGTATTACTAAAGCCCCATTTATACATATCATCAGCTAAAAAAGTTGTTTTAGGGTTTAGTTACACTTTAAGATTTCATTCTTCTCATCACAGTATTGGTGGCTCATATATTAGCAAATAAAAGCGTTATTTATTCTTAAAACCTACACATGGCCCCTTTAAGTGGATGGGTTTGGTTCATGAATCAAATGTACGTCTTTTATGGCATCCACGCAAATTCTCAGCTGGACAGACCTTTGTTGAGCTCATAACTGTTAATCTTTTGACTTATGATGCTCAAGTTTCCATTTCCACAGGTTTTTGGAGCGCAGTGTTTTTTAATCCAGTGCACAGCCCTGTCTCTGAAAAAGCAGCAAAGATGGAGGCTCTTAGATTTAAAACAGAGATATAGCAACATGTGACCAACTCAGAGACTAGCCCCATGTGAAGCAACCGTTCAAGACTCCAGACCTGATCCAGACCTGAGCCAGACCTGAGCCAGACCTGATCCAGACCTGAGCCAGACCTGATCCAGACCTGAGCCAAACCTGAGCCAGACCTGGACATGGACCACAGAGTTCTGACGGTGTTTTTGTCCCTCTGCAGCTCCGGTAAGTCTAAAGATGGAGGAATACTGCTCACTTTGTGTGTGAGCTCTGATACTGATGAGACGGAAATGTGTGTCAAAGTCGTATTAATGTAGATAAAACCAGTCTTTATGCAAATTATATCTCTTTAAAATCACATCAGAGATTATTTGCAAGAATTGGTGTCTATTTGTGTAACTAGTGAATGCCTTTAACGTTATTATCTCAGGATTAAACCCAAAGATTATTCAAATACAAACTTCAAGTATATCAGTGTCAACAAGGCTTTTATTTTTTATTTACTGAGTGAGATTTGAGCACAGAAAAAACTTTAATTGGAGTGGTTTTGAAGTGTTGAATAATAATAATATTAACATTGAATTTACTAAAGTAAATGATGCAAAGGGACATGTTTAAAAAAAAAAACGAAACTCAGATGTGTTTAGATTGAAAGTGTTGATTGTGTGTTTCCTGTTTCCACTGAGGTTTTAGAGATAAAACATGCGTTAACCACTTAGTTTTGTAAAATAATTTTTATCACATTCTTCTGCAAATACATCTTTGGAGTCTTCAAAAAGGAACATTCATAACATAAAACCAATGACTGTAGACTAAAAACAAAAATTTACCATCAAATTTACCGTCAAAACTAACAGCAGTGACTGTGATAAAAACTGGACTCAGATCAGGGTTGTCCCTAAACTCTTTCACAACTGAATTGGACCTTGGTTCAGTTTGGTCCAGACTGAGACCAAAGAGCAGCTGTTTGGTCCAAACCATGGTTCTGGAGCTTTCACACCTGAAGATTTATTTTAGGATCAAACAGAAAAGTCTCAAAAGTCTGGATCAAACAGAGCAGGTGTTTGACTTGATGTTACAGTCTTCATATAAATATTCCATGTAAACAAATGTGTGCTTTTATTTTGTAGCCTGGCTACAGTGTTGAACTGAAACCTAGCATTGTTCTTATTTTCTTTTATTTGCGTTGAATAATACCTAGTTCTAGCCTTACGCAAGGTTTGCTTATAAATTAAAAGACTATTTCTCCAGGCCCTGAGTGACTCCTCAGAGCTGGAATGACGCCATTGCCTTTCTAATTGATGTATTATTTGTTTGAGGAGATGACTTTTGTGTATTACAGCTGTGTTACTTATTGAGATTTTTCAAGAAAATTAATAGTAATATAAATGTAAATACTTAAACTCTGTCTCCAACTGAGACTATAGTACTGTACGATAGAGACTATAGAAGTGTTTGTGCAAGAACATACAAGTGTATGTGTGAGACTATACATATGTGTCTGATCCAGACCTGAGACAGACCTGAGACAGACCTGGACATGGACCACAGAGTTCTAACTGTGTTTTTGTCCATCTGCAGCTCCGGTAAGTCTAAAGATGGAGGAATACTGCTCACTTTGTGTGTGAGCTCTGATCATGGATGTTCTATAATACATCCATGGCTCTGATACTGATGAGACATACCATGAGACACAAATGTGTGCTTTTATTTTCCTAAAACTACATAACAGGAGCAGCCAGACTTTAAGAGACATCTTTTACTGAATCATACATTTCTGAACTTTTATTTTATTATTTGTTCTGTGCAGGGATCCTGGCTGCAAACAGCTCGACAGGTAAAAAAAAAAATACTGCCTGTCCACTGTCTTCCTGTCACTTTAAATAAATAATTCATACCCATTGTAAATAATAAAGTGCTGCATTTTTCATACATTCTGACTTCCTCTTTTCTTCAGATCCTTCAGGGCTGAGGTTGACTGGAGGTGCAGGTCGCTGTGATGGAGAACTGGAGATGATGAAAGATCTAACCTGGACACCAGTGTATACACTTGACACTCACCTGAAGTTTGCAAACAGAGTGTGTGCAGACCTCGACTGTGGATCTGCTGTTTCTATAGCAACAAAGAGGAGTCCAGAAAAAACAGCAGGGTTTATCAGACCTGACTGTGAAGAGCCTGAACTGAGGGACTGTTTAGACCTCAGCAGGAAAATCTGGTCATCAGTTCTGGAGCTGAAGTGTTCAGGTAAATGCAGTTTGTATGTTGTTGTTAGTGGCTCTGGTGAAGACTCTCTATAACGTGTCCATTAACCACAAGATGGTGCTGTAGTCTGTTGACATGACGTAACGCACAGCACATTTATGATGCAACATCCAATGTTGAAATGTTAATTATTAACTATAGTATTAGTAAACCATTGATTTAAAAAAATATTTCTGTGTCCACTCTCTCTCTGTGTCCTCAGACTCTGTGTCTGTCTTTATTCAGTCTCTCTCTGTGTCCTCAGACTCTGTGTCTGTCTTTATTCAGTCTCTCTCTGTGTCCTCAGACTCTGTGTCTGTCTTTATTCAGTCTCTCTCTGTGTCCTCAGACTCTGTGTCTGTCTTTATTCAGTCTCTCTCTGTGTCCTCAGACTCTGTGAGGCTGCTCCATGGACCCAGCCTGTGCTCAGGATCACTGGAGGTCCACTGGGACCAGTCCTGGACCTCAGTCTGTGAAGAGGACTTTGACCTGCAGGATGCAGAGGTGGTCTGCAGGGAGCTGGGCTGTGGGGCTCCTTCTCTCCTCCAGGGGGCGCTCTATGGAGAGGGGCGGGCTCCTCTGGGGCAGACGTTCCAGTGTGAGGGCCATGAGTCTGCTCTGATGGACTGTACCAGGTCCAGCTCAGGGGACACCTGCTCATCTGGAAAAGCTGTGGACCTCACCTGCTCAGGTAAAAGGGGGCGGGGCTTTTATACACCTGTTTATCTCTTTCTATTCACCTCTGTCTCTGTTTAGACCCAGGAGGTGTCAGGTTGGTGGGACAGCCCAGTCGCTGTGCAGGGACTGTGGAGCTGAGACACAGAGGACAGTGGAGAAGAGTGCAGCAACACCTTTATAGTCATTATCGCTGGGACCTGAAGGCTACAGCTGCTGTGTGTCGAGAGCTGGAGTGTGGTTCAGCTGTTTCTGGAGAAACTAGAGGAGGTTTCCCAGATACACCTGTGTGGCTGGTCTCACCTGCCTGTGTCAGGAGGACGTCTGCTGTGAGTGAATGTGTGCAGCAAATAAACAGAAGTTCTTCAGATGGTGTAGAGGTGGTGTGTTCAGGTAAAGTTTAATATTGTAATAATTAGGGATGCACCAATTCAGCTTTTTTTAGTACAGATCCCAATCCTGGTGCTTTGAGTATCTGCAGGTATCAGATACTGATCCAACTGGGATTTTAATATAATTCAAATAAATAAAGACCCTTGTATTTGTCACATGACCCATTGTGGAGATGGGGGTTATCATTACATTTTATCATAAAAGATTTGTCCAAACAAAAAAGTAAAGATCAGCTCTTTTACCATTGTAAAGATGAACAATACCAACTTGTTAAAGAGTAATTCATTTTATTTATGATATATTTTGTATGATTCTTTTTGTAGCTAATAACCCAAAGGTCAACACTGATCAAACCAAAGGGAAGAGAAACCATCCTCAGTCACTCCATCAACTGGTTTATTAACTTCTGTTCCACAATTGAAGAAACAGCTGATGGATTTAAAGGTTTATTTAGATGGATTTTAATCTTTTTATTTTTAGGTTCTTTTATTCACTTGTGACCAGCTGGACATGCAGTAGGAGGAATGAGATATTATCATGAAAAGAAATATGTGGCTGCCTCTATTGTTAGTGAATATCTGATGCTTTTGAAGGTCACTAAATTATATTATTCCTTTAGCTGCTAACAAGAAGCTGCAGTCTGAACAACAGTTAATAACAACTGTGGACAAAGCGGGTGGATATATCAGAGTCAGAGAGACGGCGGCTGCACAACGTGCGCATTGTTCTCAATAACAATGAAATAGTTTATAATAAAAGTACATCTCCACAACGCTGATTTGACCTGCTCCATCTTGTCATCTTCCTCCAAGACCTGACGCTGTAGCACCTCAGACATAGAGCTACACATAGTAGATCGGACCTATGTATTTACTCCAATGATCAGTATCTGATCCAGCTTTTTTGTCTGAATAGGTGCATCCCTAGTAATAATAAAGCAAAATCACCAAAGTTGATTAGATCTGTGTTATATCATTAATTCTTCTCAAATGATGGTGGTTTATTATGTGTGTTTTCACAGATTTACTGAGTCGTCCCAACATCTCTCTGTGGGTCTCTGCTGACGGGGTCTCCCAGGCCGAGCCGCAGGGGCTCCGGGTGCTGCTGGGCTCAGACTTCAGCGTCACATGCTCTGTCCAACCTCAGTTTCCAGGAGGCTACTTCCAGCTCATCTCTCCCACTGTGGACCCAGCTCAGAACCACATCCTGCCAGCTGTCAATCACTCCACCCACTTCCTGTTCTCTGACGCTGGCTCCGCCCACAAAGGAGGCTACACCTGTGTTTATCACCTCCATGTTTTCTCCCACAACTTCTCCTCTCAGAGCCAGACCCTCTATCTCTTTCTCGGAGGTAACTTTAGCTCCATCTCAACAAACCTGGCTCTAGTGTTGGTCTCAGTGGTTTGCAGATCATATAAAGTAAACCAAAGTGTGTCTTTGGATTATTCTGGAACTTTTCTTATATCTATAGTCAATAGGATTCAACCTGGGAAGAAAAGGGGGCGGTGCTTTTCTGCAGAGAACCAGGAAGCCACAGTTCACAGCCAAAAACATGATAAAGAGAAAAGCTGGTTGTATAAATGTATAAGGTTTAAGACAGTAATTTTAATTGGCTCAGAATGAGGATAAGAGCAATTTCAAAAGTCATGTAAATTGTTTTAATACAATAACATATAAAGGTTTAATCACTTTTGTGCAGGAAAAGAAGAATATATAGAAAAGGTTTTAACAAGGCATCAGGACGTAGGTTTATCTTTTCTTGAATATGTCCTGGATGAATGAGAACCTCCACAGACACTTTGAAATATGAAAAAGGCTGAATCAAAAACATTTGTCGCATTCTCTTGTAAAACAGCTTTCAACATGTAATTAATGTCCTCTTAGTTGTTTTTTTGAAGTGTTTTGAACGCAGCTTTTCTCAAGACATTCCATGTAATTGACCAAGCAGTTTGTCTTATAACAAGTATTTATGCACCAAAAACTCTTATTCCATCATAATGTTTGTGGTTTTTCAATATAAACATGCTTCTAAGTGCCACAGCATTATCTGACATATATTCTGTTCACAGCAGTCGTCTGAGGAGGTGAGACAAACTGGAGAATTACTGAGATTGTTAAATATCATTTTAATACAAACCAAGACTTTATTTTTAGTTACATCAGCCAGCATTAGCTTTTAGACAGATTAGAGTCATTAATATAACATTTACTTTTTGCAGCCCGTGATTCAGAGCTGATCCTGAGGGTGGCGCTCATCCTCCTGTTGAAGCTCATATACATCCCTGCTCTCTACTTCTACTGTAAGGTCCTGCTCTCACCTGAATTCTGACCATTTAAAGGAGAATTTGGTGAATCTGTTATTTTTGGACATACATTTGTCCTGTTTGAATTTTCTGTGAACTTTTCATGGTTTAGTCTTTCCAGAATGATGTGTTTTTTCCAGGCCACCAGGGGGCAGCGGCTGAGACGACGGTGATTATCCTGGTGTTGCTCATGCTCACCGTCCACACTTTTGGATTTTCTTGGACTTTTTCTCTGTGGTTGTGCCTCTTGTGTCTTTTTTCTGTGCAGGCATCACAGGAAGCAGTTGTATTATATTATATCTTATATATCTTATCACTAATACAGCTCATTTCATTTTGTTTTTGTGATTATTGTTATTTCTGATCTTTAACTTTATTTCACCTTTACTTTTAAAATGATAAATTATCGATAATGAATATCCAGATTGTATCACAATATATCGAGACTACTTTCAATGGAATTAATGCATTTTCATGTTTTTATATTGAATAAAAATGTCATTTTATTCTATTTGAAGCCTTCGTACTTTTGTATTTAATTTTTTTAAATAATCATGTGATGTGGTCTTGAATTTATATTGACATTTATAATAGTGGGGTGGATTTGATTCATTTTATCTCTAATTGTGGTTATGAAGTAGCCTATGATTTGTAAAAATAGCTAACATTTATCAGCTCATACAAAGAAAGTTTTTATTTAGTTTACTTCGAGGACTTTCATAAGAAGGAGATCAGAGTGGGGGGAGTATTGGAGGAAGGGAGGTGTTCACACTTCTGGTTATTTCCATGCTGCGTAATCATGGACATCTGAACAAAGCAACTGCCTCTCACATTTCCAGAGGTACAGCAGGACCCACTGTCGTCTCGTCTCATAACAGTTTCATGAAAGCTCTCTAAGACTTTCTGAAGTTCTCTCTCCAACATGCATCTGTGAATTCTCTGAGCAACAATCACCTCTCACTCCAAGACCAAGGGCAGATGCTCGTTTTCTCTTCATGGAGTTTAAACGAAGCAGTGTGTAGCCTATTTTGTGGCCTATAAGTTCCCACATAAGGACAGCTAACACTAAGACCGTAGACGTCATCATGTTCAATGAGACAAGACCTGATGTTTTGAAAATAACAGGAAGTTTGGGTCTTATGTCACTACATACGTACGTACTCTGAAAGAAATCAGATAATGGACATAAACTTGTAAACAAGGGTTTTTCGATTATCATTTCTGAAGTGCAGTGTGTAAACTCGTCAGATCAGATTATTACAATTATCTGATTGCTCCCAGTTATTTAATGTTTATGTTCATGTAAACAGACTCACTGTGGTATTATTTACTGATGCAGTTGGTGTCTGGTCTCTTCTTACACTCATCATTCACTGTTGATTTTGTTTGTTCAAAAATGTGACGTGTATCCAAAAGACGTGACGGATGACTGATGTTAAAATGTATCTGAAGACAAAACACAGTGCTTCCTTTTTAGCAGGTTCTCATTGGAGAGTGAGTTCAGTCTCAGCAGACTGTGACCATTGTATGAGGGACTCCCACCTTCGAAAGCTCAGTTGGTAGAGCAGAGGACTGTAAAGTGTTCATGACTGTTATCCTTATGTCACTGGTTCAAATCTGGCTTGAAGGAGAAGCTCTTTTACAGTTGATGAAATAGATTGGAATATTGGATGTGGACTTGTTCATTACTCAAGCCAAAAGATGTGGGAACTGAGGTAGACCATTTGAAGGAGAAAGGTCCTGACGAGGGGCTTCGTCTTTGTTTGAAACACCAGAAGAGAATAAAAATGGAGGGCCAGAGAAGAGATAGACCATCCAGAGGAAACTTGTCATTATTATAGGTTAAGAGAGAACAAACAAAGTGTTCATGAGCTTTTCTGTGGGACTTTCATAAAGACCCTGGATAGTATGAGCAGGATATGACAGAGAAAGCTCTGATGGCACGTGATGTAGTTACATACACAGAGTTTAATGGTTGTGTGAGTGACACCTACAAGGAGTCCATCAAAACTTATTGCCAGGAGTCGAACCTAGAATCTTCTGGTCTGTAGTCAGATGTGTTATCCATTCTGCTACTATTTTTATAGTTTTGCTGCTATTTTGCCTACAAATGTATACATGTGTCATAACTTACAGAAATTAATCCATACCTATCTCCTGAATGGAAAAGGTTTTTGTGTCTTGTGCCTGATAAAGCAGCAAGATGCTCTGACATTCAATCAGCTGCGTGTGGAAAAGTTACAGTTCTCAGAGTTCAGGGGTTTGTAAACAACTTGCTGTGACCCGGATTCGAACCGGGGTTGCTGCAGCCACAACGCAGAGTACTTACCACTATACGATCACAGCTATGCTTTTATTTTGAACTGGTTTATGTTAACTTAATGTTGTCTTTTTAAATCTGGATCCAAAAATAGGCCTTTTCACCTTGAGAATGCAAGCTGACAAAAAGCAAAGAACAACACAGAAATATTACACTGCAAATTATTTGCCACTTGGCAAGATTTATAATCTTATTTCTAGACATGCTAGATAATTTCCCTAGTTTTAAGAACTATTTACTTATTTTTAGTCATTGACTTTATAGTATAATCTTAGTTTTAGCATGAGGAATTACTTTTTGTCTAATTTAGTGCAGAAATGTTAAAACTGAGCAAATAACTCTTAAAATAAGATATTTTGGTTTTCCCAACAAAGAAAATCTTGTTTAAAGATTCTGCAACACCCACAATATGCTTAATTTAAGACTTGCTCATAAACAACAATGCTATAACATTATTGTATTGAATATATGATATAAACTATTCAGTTTATTGAACAGAATGGTAATGACAAACTATCATTGATGAATGACACACTTGACGACAAATATAGATGAATGACTAAACCTCAGGCTGATTTCTCTGGGCAATAATATCACACAAGCTATATTTTATTGGCACAAACACAGTTTCCCTGAAATTAATAGAAAAATATGAAGTATAATCAACAAGCTCATGTACTAATTCAGTAGCCTGGGCAAGAGCTGGTACAGCAACTTCATATGCTAACAAGTCTTCATCCCATTTCAAAGTTTCATAGCGCTGGTATTCAAAAGCAATAAAAGAAGAATCAATCAAAAAAATGTCCTTTATCAGTCCAAACACGGGAAACGTCTCCACCACATCTATAATAATCATAGACTTCCCACATATGTACATATTGCCATTGAGTATATACCACTTCACTTTGACAACTGATTGCAAATGTCTATGTTCAAAAAATCTTTGACTTTTTGCTTAATGTATTCAGTATTTGTAACGGCTGATACAGGCCCCGATTCTTTTTCGTTTGCAAAAATTGGATGTTCAGTGCCTATTTCATTATGACAAGATTGAAGAAGCTGATTATGGTTTGCTAGGGATTTATAAACATTTTTAAAATCAACTGCTTAAAATAGTGGTGCTTGGCCTCAAATCACACGCACATGGTTCTTGTTAAAGGACCCAGAGATATAATTTGACTTGGAAGATGTAACATGTAATGCTGCTTAGGTATTATATTGCTTTCAGGAAAAAGCTGTTTGAATTCATACAGGTGTTGCTCAATCATACCTTTGAGTCATAATATGGTTTGTAATGAAATAATGGAAGCCAGAATAATTTGAACAATTTGAATTAACTTGATAATAAAGTTAGCATATTCACTGTTCACGCCATACAAAAGAAAAGGTAATATTTTTAAAAGTATTAACATTTGCCCACAAGATTGTTTCAATCTGTTGTCATTAGCTGCTAGAGTGCTAACACTAATAGGACAAGGTTTATCCTGTGTGTCCAGAGGTGAATAAGGAAAATTCTGAATGGCTGAATTAAAGTTGTCCAGTTCTAACTGTCCTGTTAGAATAAGGTGTTTTATTACAAGCTTTATCTCCATTGGAGCAACACCTTCAAAAATAATATGCATTATGTCCTGTGGAGTTTGTTTTATCAGGTCAAAGGCAGGAATATCCATTAGACTGCTTCTCCTGTTAATACCACAAGTTGTTCTGAGGGATGCTTTCAATAAATCTGTGCTTACTTTGTCTATTTCACAACACTGCCTGAAGTGCTTCTCTAAAGTTCTGTCCACAAATCCACTCTCCACAAAAACAGTTTGCATATCTTCAAAGGTGCATTCACAGTGTCTACATTTGCTATAAGCAAACCCAACACCTTCTTTAAATCCTGCAAGCTCCTGTTGCGCCATTGTGTCTCCACATATGGCTATCACAGCACCAAACAATTCAGTTTCACCATTTTGTGTTTCAGTCCTCACACCACTACAAAGCTTTGTTAAATCTTGAAGAAGCCTCTTGAGTACAACATCTACACCCCACTGAGAAATATCCCTGGCCTTGGCAATAGCAAGGAGTCGTATCGCAGCCAATTTTGACCTAAATTTGGGATCAATATTGCCTAAACTATAATAAAACATAAGCAGTTTGTTTGCAGCTGCATAAGACCCTAAGGGGTTACATATTTCAATTTCATCTGTGTATAGTATTATTTGCAATGCATTTGGCCTTTGAGAAAATAAAGGGTGAGATGCAAACAATGCCCCATCATTAAAATCACACAAAAATCCCTCTCTGCCTCTTTGTGGTGGTCTGTGAAACATGGTGAAAATTCTGGAGTTGTCCAATAACAGCTTTAGACTCTGAATCAATGGGACATAATAAAAACTTCTGTGACCCTAGAAACACCTCGCTTTACCCAACAAATCTTCTGGACCACTACTACTGCCTCTGGGTTCACTGGACTGAATATTTCCCGAAGATTCTTATCTTGTCCATATGCAGTGGTTGAGAGAGGATCCACGAACATATCCAGTGTAGACAATGCCTCATCCTGAAGTTGAGTGGTCATCTCAGGACGCCCCTCAAAGACTCTTCTCATTCTCTCCCTCAACACATTTATGAGTACAGCTTGATACTGTTGAACCCCTGAGATGATACCGTTGACTGTTCTGTGTAAAAATAAATAAAACACTTTTTTTTTCTTTCAGCACTACTAGTGAAAACGAAACATTATTAAAGAATACTTATACACTAACATAAGAGTTTCCCAACTTTCACAATATCCCCAATTTTATTAGGCACTGATATTATTTTATTGAAGGATTCAATATGTTAGAGAATTTTGGATCTATTGTAAGGTTGTGATGCCCTGAGCCTTGGGCTCTGTCAACAGATAGACTCAGACACCTGCAGATAACATGTGTCCAACCTCGAGCCTTATCTACTGAATAACAACTGAATAACAACTCTTTTGTTATTGTAGTGTTTGCGTATTGACCTTCTACGAGGTATTATAAGCTCTGACCAATGAAAGCATAGTCAGACTTGAATGTTCAATACTACTCTGTGTTGACTGTTCAACTGTCTCCGGGCCTGTATGTGATGGTAATAAACTTCTCCTGCTTAAGACATCCAGACTCTCTTCAGTCCTTTTATGTGGTCCAATACTTCAACGCTCTAAGGCAGCAACCCAATTCTCTTACAATGCCAACAATGAGCAGATACAGTTATGATTGGCCATCCTGTACCGCTTGAGGATCGAGCATAGACTGACAATATGTGGTAGGGTTTCTTTCGCCTGTTGGCATAGGCGACATGTGGTGGGTGAGTCCTTACCCTTGAGGACTGAGGCCAGGACTTGGAAAGTATTGGATCACAGCTGGAGCGCCAGGATGTACTCAGCTTTGGTCAAGCCGGCTCTTTTGGGGTCTCTGCACCAGTAGTTTGAAATTTTATCACCCCTAAATGCTCTTATGCCCAATCCCTGGGAGCGGAGCCTTATCCATCTTTCAAACTCTGTTCTCAAAAGAGGCTGAAGACACCTTAGCTGGGTCAAGGTCCTCCACCTCCGCAAATTTTAAATCACCTTTCTCCTTGGTTAACCCTTTCCATAGCCGGAGAACTTTGGGCTTCATGGACGTGAGCCTGGCCACCTCATTGGTTGCCTCGTCTTCAACCTCGATCATTTTGATCATGCGTCTGATCTGCACGCCCGGGATGAGGCTGGCCTGCTTCTGGATGCCCATGCCCCCATCAGAACATTTGGAGTAGAGTAGGCCATCATTGGTGAAGTGCGCTAGGTGAAACTACCGTTTCACCTCCCTTCAGATGCCCTTATCGCACTCTGCCAAGACCGTGGGTGGGATCTGACCATGATCGGCAGCATAGACAAACCTCGGAATTCACACAAACCGGGGTGTGAACAGACAGCGTGCCGCTGCTTGGGCATTGTCAAGGACCGCCGAGGCTGCATGGTTCTTGTCTTTTCCCCATAGGCTCTGAATTTCCCTGTAGGCAGCAGGCTTCTTTTTGGCCCTCTTGACCTTGTGAGTCTTAGTCCGGGAGGCGGGGCCCACTTGGAACCTCCTTCGGATCTCGGAAGTAAAGGCCTTCAGGCTAGAGTTAATACAATAAATGCTGGCTAGACAATCATTTCCAGAGAGTGTCTGCTGTGTTCTTCGGAAAAAATGTTCCTCAGCCCCGGGGGGCTAAGCCTCTTGTGGAGTCTCAGTTCGAAGTCCCTCTAAGAACCTGGACAGGGACGGATTCTCTGAGTTTAATGCCGGAGGCGTTCGGCTTACTCAGTGGAAGGTTTGAAGCATACAGGGCCGGGTGTGCCCTCCGTACGTGTTGGGAGCGGCCCCTTGCTGTATTGAAGCTCTTGGTGCAATGGCTGCATTTGAAGTCACCAGCATCTGTCTTGATCGCCCGTCTTTTGCAGCTAGACTGGTGGCCACAGGCGGTTCTAATCCCCACCCACACAGTTGGTGGAAGCTCTCTGTTCCGGCGTGGGCGTGACCAATGTTTAATGGTAGAGAAGAAGAGTATGCCCCGACTGGTCCTGACATTGGGGAACAGGAAAGGGAAACAGCTGAGGTGCGACTGATGCTCCGTTTTGGGGCCAGGGCGTCGGGTTCGCCCTTTGACATGCTCTGGGAGCCAGAATTCTGGACCGTGGCTTGTGGGGGGTAGAGCATCGGAGTGCAGAGGGCAGGCTGCTGGGGACCCTCGTGGAGTGGGAACGGTCATATTTCTGGGGAGTTAGGAAGGTGACGACGGGTCTCGCACTCAGTCCCACAGAGGTGTAGAGGTGTTGGTCACTCATGCTTAATCATCCAAGTTGACCAGGCCCTCCTGTAAGAGAGGGAGAGAGCTATCAGTAGGACCTCTACATCTTATACACTCCGCTACGCACCCAGGCTCACTGGGGGCCTGCTCGGTCATAAATATGGGATAAGAAGGTGGAGTGTTCCCACACTGATCCGAGCTGGGGTCATAAATGAGAACTGTGTCACATTATAGGCATGTGTCCCTCGAGCAAACAGCAGGGTGCTCGCTATTTGCCACCCAGAGTATGTCGGTGTCTGGGGCCAAGAGTGAGGACGCCCTCCCCTGGGCCTCAGAGGCGAACTCGCAGTGCAGGAACCGTCCACCCTGGACCGGAGACGGAACCAGGCAGAGGCCCTGCGAAGGCAAGTCACGCAAGCCCATCGGCCAGCAATCAAGATCGGACACACAGGAACCGCGATTTGGACCTATCTCTGTTTCCGAAAACCAGGTTCCTGAAATCCTGCAAAAAATGCTGCTCCTTTTCACGCTGCGTGGCGAAACACTTGGTCCCTCACTGAGAGAAGCAGAAAGAAAGAAAGAAATAAAAAAAAATAAAAATAAATAAATAAATGAGAGGCAGGCTGTCACAGAATGACTGCAGCAGAGTGGAAAACCCTCTGCTCCAGCCCAGGAGTCCGTGGTTGAAGCAGAGAAGCCGCCGTGGGAAAACGAAACTTAACTCGGCAGGTCGAGCGCTGTGTCGGGGGAAAGTGCAACTGGCCGCGCAGCGTGGTGAAACACTTAGTCTCTCACCGAGAGCAGCAGTGGGGAAAAAATGAATAATGAAATGAATAAAGAAATGAAAGAATACATGAATGAATTAATGTATAAAGAAAGACGGACAGAAAGACAGACAGAAATAAAGAAATGAATAAGGAAGGAAGGAAGGAAAGACTGAGAGGCAGACAGAAAGAAATGAATAAATAAATAAGAAATAAAGACAGAAAGACAAAGAAAGAAAGAAAGAAGAAGAAGAAGTTCAGCAGTGTGGAAAGACCTCTCCTCTATCCCGGGGCTGAAGCGCCCCAGAAGGGGGCTGCCCAGCCACAGGTAGCCGGTGGGCCACTGGGCTGAGAGTGAAGTGGTGCAACACAACCAATAAAGAGAGAGAGAGAAAGAAAGAAAGAAAGAATGAATGAGGTACGAAATGAATTTAGGCCCCCCCCAAAAACACCATGAATTCAACACAGTAAGCTAGCACGCTGGAGGGAGGGGGGCCCACCGTGCACTTTGTCTGCTATGTACTTTACACACAGAACCGTTTCCTGTTCCTTCAGAAACTTGTTGTGAGTGTTGGATGGCAAAGGAGCATTGTGTTTAGAGTTTTTGTTGTTGTTCAGCTGTTCTTCTCAATTTCAGGTAATGAATAAAACTGGTACAATTGGGTCTTTGGCCTAATGAGCTACAATGACAAATCATGCTTTTTAAAAGACACTAAGTGTTTCTGCCCGGTTTCGAACCGGGGACCTTTCGCGTGTTAGGCGAACGTGATAACCACTACACTACAGAAACTGAAAGTACATACTCTGGTCTTGCATCTTTCACAAAACGGCTACACACCTCCTAAAAGCCTAACTGGGTACTATGAATCTACTAACTATCCAGATCGGGCCACAGATATGTGCTCTACAGACCATGTTGCCACACCGTGAAAAATGACCAAGTGTGGACACACTGCAGCAGCGTGAAGAGTGGGCCCGGCATGAAGTGGCATTGCTTTGTGTCTGTGTGATCTTGAAAGATTGCAAGTCTTTTGTGACAATGCGTTCTTTGCGTGTCTGAATTTGAAGGCATTTAAATCCTGGCTACAAAAGCTTCAGTATGCCTTTTCTAAATATATGTTTCTGCCCGGTTTCGAACCGGTGACCTTTCGCGTGTGAGGCGAACGTGATGACCACTACACTACAGAAACTTCTGCTAGCAGCCTAGGCCTTGCGTCGTTTGCAAAAATGCTACAACAGATTTCCACAATTTCACTCTTCCTGCTGAAACACTGAGTTTGACCAGTGCAGATGCAATTTTGCACTTCTTGTCGCTAAACTTTCCACACAGAACCGTTTCCAGTTACTCCAGAAACTTGTTGTGAGTGTTGGATGGCAAAGGATTTTTTTTTCCGAGGCGTTCAGCTGTTTTTCTCAATTTCAGGTAATGACTAAAACTGGTACAATTGGATCTTTGGTGTATGTGATATGTGCTTTACAGGCCATGTTGCCACACCGTGAAAAATGACCAAGTGTGGACACATTGCAGCAGTGTGAAGAGGGGGTCCTTAATAAAGTTGCTTGATGCAGTGCATTTTGTCTGGGACCCTTCTCCCGGAGAGGCTTCTGCTCCAGCTCTCCATCATCCAGGCCCCGGTTGTGGGGGACTACACTGGCCCGGTTCAGTGGCTCCAGTACATTTGATGTTAAATTAAGCCAAGATAAGATGAGACAAGTAAGAAATGGTGGGCATAAAGACACAAACATATATCGAGTCTTAGAAGTGCTTTTGATGCGAAATAAAAATCCCAAAGAATTTCAAGAATACAATAACAAAACGCTCTGAAGAGGGACTCCAGTGTTGTCTGGCCCAGCCGTGGGGCCCTTCTCTTGGGGATGCTTCAGCTTTAGCTCCCCTTGTTCAGACCCCGGCCCTGGGACATCACTCTGAGCCCCTGGTCCATCTGCCAAGGCCTGGGCCGGCAAGAGTTTTGCGCCACTGTTACTCTGGACACATAAAGGTCTGTGCCCCTGGTACTCGGCCAAGTGTATGGCGTCATATAACTATCTTTAATATGAGAGCACGCAGACAACATAAACGCGCACAGTGCACAGAATGAAGAGCACAAAAACTAAAATTGAGAGGTGAAATATTTTATAGAGAACATATAAACTATAACAGAGTGCACACATAACTCTCACACTGATGTTTTTCTGCTGCTGGCTCTCAATGTGACCCCCGTTTACATTTGTGCTCACTCAGTTTGACGGTCCTCTGCGCTCTCGGTTTTCTTCCCTCAACCGGAAATACGTCATCGAAATAAGGCTTGACAAGACGATCCCAGATACTCCAGACAGCCACAAAGAAGAAATCATTTTGAATTTCGTCAGGCTAAGACATGGATTCAAGCGCAAATGTAAGTTAAACATTTTTTTATTAAATTTTGTTTCATTTTAATCTGAAATCTCTATTTTTATGTAATACTTAAAAGTATTATGAATGTAAAGTATTTGGTTTCCAAACAGAATGCTCCCTCTACTGGCGAAACCAGCAGTAGCCACTGTCCAATTAATGACAATATGATGTAAAAGTACATTTTTTCTGTTCAAAAAATGTCACATTTTAGCTTCAGTTCATTCAGAGTGAAACACTGTTAGTGTTTTGTCTTATCATTTTGAGAATTATGGCTCACAGTTACAGTAAACCCCAAATACAATTGTTCACAAAATTTGAATATTTCATGAGACCAATAAAAGAATGATTATTAGCCTTCTGAGAAGTACTCAGTATTTGTTTAGGACTCTTTTGGATTCATTTTTTATCTTTGCCTCAGCATGATGTGTACTGGAGGGGCTCTGGCACAGCTCAGGTGTTCTGGAAGTCCTGCAGGATGATCCAATCAGCATCTCCTCGCACTTTTACATTATATTATCATTTATTGGGTAGCACCTGTACATAGAAAGATATATGGATGTAACTGTTTGTGAATTCTTGGCATTTATCTTTTTCTCTCTTTTCAAGAAATACTTAATGGAATATTGGAACGTCTAATGACTAGACTAGGTATATCAACAAAAACCTCATATAGCTCAATGTCTGACCAGGAACTTGACAGCAAAGTTTCTTATATTAAGGCTAGAGCACCACATGCAGGTTACAGACTTGTCAAAGGCATGTTACAGTCTGAGGGCCACCGAGTTCAGTGGCATAGAATTAAAGGTTCTATGCACAGAATTGACTCTGCTGGAGTTCTGTCCCGATTGACAAGCATGGGGAGCACAGTGAGACCAACCTGTTCTGGGTCCACTGCCACTTGTCCACATTGATACAAATCACAAATTGATAAGGTTTGCACAAAATTTCAGTCTTTAATTATGAATTGATTTTTCATTTGTGAATCCAATGGTGGATTGAATGGACTGCACACTATACATTCATAATAGTTAAATGTATTCATTTGGACATCATGCACTGAATCTTGCACTAGTTTTATCCACTTCATGTACGTTGCTGTTTAGTTTTTATGCACTGTTTTGTTGTTTGTTGTACTAGTATTTGCTTTAGCCCAAACATATACAGTAGATGTACTGTAAACCAGGCACTTATAGAGTATATGGGATTTTTCCTTTTATTGTCCCTATCAGGCTCGAAGTAGCACACTTCAATTCCATTCATTATGTCTGCAAAATTCAATAAAAGAACAGAATAACCAACAATCATGATCAACAACTGATGTACCACAACAACAAACTGAAAAATGACCAGTGAGAAACTCTTTCTTTATTGCCCCGGTATCAACACCCGCCTCTCCAACAAAGCAAACTTTAAGGCTGTATTTTGGGGTACCTTTCTTCTGTCTCTTCCATTGTTGGAGAGCACGGTGAAAAAAGTTGGATCGGGTGACACAGACTGAAAATGTCTGTGGACAGAAAAGCCTTGTCAGAAATAAAGAAGGGTTACATAACAAAAGTGACCTTTTCAGGCCCTGCTTTTTCATCAGGTGGGACATATTCTAAATCACTGTCACAGTTGACAAATCTAAAAGTAAAAATATTTCTTAGCAAATACAAGATCCCAAAAAGCTACTATGTGTCCAATTCACCATTAAATGACTGGTGACTATTCAAACGAAAAATACAAGAGTCCAAAAAGCCACTATGTGTCCAATTCCTCTGCGAAGCCATGAGAGAAGTTTCTCTTTCAATGACCAGCGTACCTGTCAGCCACTTCTTCCAACCCCTGTTTCTGGCACCCTCAACTCCTCTTCCTCTAACTTTTCAGAGTTATCAAGGCACAAATTCTTTGAAATTGTACTCTATGGTGTTTTGAAAAAAAGTGAAAATTTGGATGTTGCAACATGAAATGTGATATCTGGCTGTATGCTTTTTTCCATAGCTGGCCAACATACCTCTCTCAGAAGGGCTATGCACCTACCTCGATGAAAAGCATGTTGACTAACGTGATCATGTTCTTCAGACATGTTGAAAACTCATTCATGAGTGCTAGCAAACTCAAGTAGAAAGAAGTGAAAAACATTCAGTATGAAATGAAGAGGATCCAGGCTGATGTCCAAAGACATGTGGTTGTCCACCGTCAGAAAGTGCTGCGCCAAAAGACAGGTAGATGTCACTGTCTTTCAGTCTGATATAGTGTACTTTCAAAAGCAATTTTTGGGGCCTGTATATCTTATGTCTTATATCTTTTATCTTATATCTTTTTATTTGTGATGCCTGTCACTCTGTTTTCACAGACAATCAGCTTGATGAAGTCCAGGCAAGCAACTTTATGATGGCTTCCAGGATAAAAATCCCTAAACTGTTTAGTAAGTAGACTTAATTATTCACATTGTGTTCCTTCTTTGTTGAATTTTATTCATAACAAGCTGTATTAAAAAAAAAACATCTTTTAAACAGCTGTTTTGTAGAGAGTTTAGCCCATCATGGAACTAATCAGAATGAGCATTCTCTGGTCTCTGGTACATCATGGGCTACCTGTCCATCCTCACTGGGCACAGATCCGTTGTACTGACAAACATGACCAAGGAAAGCGTGGTCAACTGTAAGACTGAGCAGAACTTGGATTTTTTTCCCATGATTCCAACTCTCAAATATTTAATTAGTTAAATTAGCAATAATATCTTTATTTCAGTCAGCATTGCATAGTCACAGAGCAGAACATGTGTAATGCTCATGTTAGTCCTTGATTTTCCAGTTCACAAGAATAGTTTTACACCTGTTTTAGTGTCTAGTCCACCTATACACAGCAACAAATTTTCTGCATTTTATTTCCTAAGGTGGATGAACACAAAACCACACGATCATTTGGTCAAGCTGCACTAAGCCTCAATGAGGAGGAGTTAAGGTGGCTTCATCACCTGAGCAGTGGCATGTGCTGTATTCAAGGTCAGGGCAGCAATTATGTGCTCCACACAATACTTGGTAGACAAATTGAGAAGGCCACCAACGTCATCCATCTGGCTTGGAAGGACTCTGGGATGACAGGTACCATCACCTTCAACAAGATCCGGAGCAGTGTCTCTTCTCAGGTAAGACCTTGAATGAAGTACAAATCTGGCTGTAGAATAGAATTTTGAAGTTGTAATTGGGCCATTGATCAGAATTTGGACGTTACAAAACTCAGTGTGGATGCTGGAGTTGGAAGTGAGATTATGTTGATGTTTGCGGCCAGGTAAAAGTACTAAATTTGGTGCACACACAATTAACTGATACTGAGAGGAAAACGTAAGGTTTCCCAGAACCTTTAGTAAAATAGTTTGGACACAGTTGCAAAAAGGACTACTTTGTTGCAATATTCTACATTTTTTAAATAATTCTTTCTTTGGGTTTTAAGGCCAAGCAAGTCCTCTGAAAAGGAGAGAAGGCAGGTGGCAAAATGTGCCATGATCCCAGCACAGCAGAGCGGTTTTATGTGGTCTTCCAGACAAAAAGACAGGCTTTGAAACAAGAAAACTGAGACTAAGGCCCTGAAGATGGCTGCCGAAAAGCGATCTCAAGAGGATGACATCAGTTTGGAGTCCTCCATAGAGGAGACAACAGACTCAAGCTCAGTTAATGAGGAACCCATTTATGATGATCGATCTAAATCAAGCTCATCACCATCTTCAGAGGAGGTGAGGATCATGAGAAAGAGACGTGGTAGGCCTCACCCAAGAGGTTAAAAGAATCACAAGCGTGAGGCTTCCTCATCCTCAGAAGAAGAGCTCCCATTAACTGGAACTTTCAAGTCAAAGAGGAGGTTGAATTTCTCTCATAAATCTAAGCAATCTGAAGTTGCAATGACTAATCTTCACATTTACACACCATCCAAATGCTCTGTGGTAACTGACAGGTTGCATCAACCCATTGCAGATTATTATTTATAGAAAATGAGACAGCCCCTGCCCAGGCAGAGCAAAATGTGTAAGAAAGCAGCTCTTGATGAGCCAAAGAATCAACCAGCTCCCCAGGCTGAGCAGAGTCTGGTGTGCATGGCAGCACCTGCAGCTGAAGAGGAGCCAGAGAGAGAGCTTCAGCCCCTGACCACAGGAAGTGTGCAGGTACCGACTGCAGAGCAGGCTCAAGGGTATGTGCCAGCACACCAAAGTCTTTTACACCCGACTGCATGCAAGAATCCCCAGTCAACCGGCACACACTGGACTGTGTTCCATGTGTTTTTTTTCTTATCTTAATATGATATATGTTTAATGATTGCATGTTAAAGAAAAAAGAAATAGGCCTACTTTTTTCTGGCATTAGGATAACATATGCTGGCGCTATATTTTATTGTTTTTATTAATTAAATTGATAGACATTCATTCATTTTCTACCGCTTATCCCATTTGTGGGGTCGCGGGTGGCTGGAGCCTATCCCAGCTGCTTTGGGCCTTAGGCGGGGTACACCCTGGACAGTGGCCAGTTCGTCGCAGGGCTGACACTTAGACGTACATTGACAGACAACCATTCACTCTCACATTCAGCCACTAGGGGCACTTTAGAGTCACCAATTGACCTATACATGCATGTCTTTGGGCGGTGGGAGGAAGCCGGACCTGGAGAGAACCCACGGTAACACGGGGAGGACATGCAGACTCCTCACAGAAAGACCAGAGTTAGCCAATGATGTTTGGGTTGGCTACAATCAGCCAACGATGTTTTGGGTAACCACTCTGCTTCTGTGCACCCCTAAATTGATAGACATTTTTCTTTTAATTTGACTTTCAATCAAGAAAGATGTTTTTTTATTATTATTAAAAATAGGAAATGAGAGAAAAAGAAAATACTGTTTTCTAGGATAGGGGGCATGTTTTTTTTGTTTTTTTTGTAATTATTACAAATTTATAGAAAATCTATTCCTCTGTTTCATTTGAAAATTACATATCCCATCACAAACAATTGTTTGACAGTACAATGAAAAATAACAACGTTTCTCTGTGTGTTTAAAAAGAAAAAAGAAAAACGTTCCAAATTGTAATAATGCTATTTGAAACAGTGCCCATCCCTCAATTTGGTGGTCTCAAATGTAGACAGGACTAGTAGGTAGGAGGATGATTCTAGTTTAAAAAAAAGAAACGTGTACACTGCTGCATTAAGGAGAGATAATTGCACCAGTGTAGATACAACCAAAGAAGAGCTGTAAATGAACAAACACATTCCACATTCTCATCTATGGTATGTGTTCCTGGATGAGAATTTGAAAGTAATTCAAGAGCTCAAATCTTAACAAGAGTAGGAGTTAGGAGGTTTAAACCAGGGACAAATGCATGTTGCAGGATATGACAGAGAAAGCTCTGATGACACGTGATGTAGTTACATACACAGAGTTTAATGGTTGTGTGAGTGACACCTACAAGGAGTCCATCAAAACTTATTACAAACTAGCCAGAAGTTGAACCTAGAGTCTTCTGGTCTGTAGTCAGATGTGTTATCCATTTTGTTAATATTTTTATAGTTTTGCTGCTATTTTGCCTACAAATGTATGTAATGTGTCATAATTAACAGAAATGAATCCATACCTATCTTCTGAATGTGCCTGATAAAGATGCTCTAATTTTAAATCAATTGCACCTGGAAAGTTACAGTCCTCAAAGAGTTCAGGGGTTTGCGAAGAACTTGCTGTGACCCGGATTCGAACCGGGGTTGCTGCGGCCACAACGCAGAGTACTAACCACTATACGATCACAGCTGTACTTTGATTCAGAACTGCTTTAACTTGTCTATGTTGTCTTTTTAAAAGTGGACCCAAAAATAGGCATAACCTGACAAAAAGCAAAGAACACCACAAAAATATTACAAGGTCTTTGGATTTATTGAAATTATTTGGATAAAGGCACTGCTCTGACAAAGCAGTTGAACTAATTTAAACTTCACTTTATCTCTATCTTTATCAAACTACTTTTTTCACTCCAGATCAAAACCAAAAACCTCTTCAGGCCCAGACAGAGATTTTAACACTTTTGAAATCAAAACAAAACCAACAGTGAATGACTAATGTCAGGAGACCAGACACTGTCTGCATCAGTGAATATTGAGGATCATTTGGATTTGAACCAGAAACCTCTAGTTCCTTTGCTTAGTTTGTACTTTGGGTGTGGGGTATATCTCAGTGGCAGCACATTCAACTGCAGAGTAAGAGGAGGCTGGTTCAAGTCCAGATCAAGGATACATGATGCTGATAATTTTAGTATCAATCCAATACAAAGTAAATATAGGGCCAGGAGGGGCAGAGTAAGAGAGGAGCTGTTCACTCATAAGGACTGAGAGAGGAGCTGCACTCACGCAAATTGCTTGAGATCTGCCCACACCTAGTCCAGTTTTACAAGAATATTTGTTACATTTTCAATAAACATTTATTTATATATGAGTCCTTATTTTTATTTATTCAAATATATTGTTCACAAACATTATGATTTATTATAACATTCACAGATGCACCATGGAGTATAAATGAAAGACAGCAGCAGTGGGTATTTTTGTCCAATCAACCAAAACAGTCAGTTTACTTCTATTTTATTTACTTTGACACTACTCAGGTGTTTGTGGCCCTGGTGCTCCTTTTGACATGAAGAAGAAGTGAGTAATCAGGCTATGGCCTTCTGTATGATTTTTAAACTGTTGTTTTTGACTTACAAAGTAAAATTTAGACTTAAAAATATTATAGTGTACATGTTAAAATAGCCTTTATTGTTTACGGCACTCAAAATGAAATATTAGAGCCTACCTCCATCAGGCTTACGGGAAGACAAAGGTTTATTACAATTTAACGCGGTTCCTGTGTATCCGATCTTGATTGCTGGCCGATGGGCTTACGTGACTCGCCTTCGCAGGGCCTCTGCCTGGTTCCAGCTCCAGTCCAGGGTGGACGGTTCCTGTGCACTGCGAGTTCGCCTCTGCGGCCCGCGGGAGGGAGGCCTCACTCTTGACCCCGGACACCTAACCTGTCCTGGGTGTCAAGTAGCGAGCCCCCCAATAGTTGGCTTGACGTTAGCCATGGAGTACCACAAGGATCTGTATTAGGCCCTATACTTTTTACATTATACATGCTCCCGTTAGGCAGTATAATCAGAAAACATCAGTGCATTTGTCAAACAAGCATATTTTGCATATTTAAAAGTAAAACTTGGTGATCAAGACGAGCCATGGGTGATAGTCAGTTGAACTAAGTTGAACTATAAACTAAAAGAGCTACAAACATACATTTTTACTTTAACTATTTGCACACAATTATAATTACAGTATACCTATAGTTCAAAAACTTGACGTGATAGAGAAAAACTGAGGTTTTCGATTCTGCACCCAAAAATGAGTTAAAAACAGCTGTCAGACCTAACTCAACAAAAATTGTGTTCCCCAGTGTAATTGACATATTGACACTTTCACACATTCAGTCCGGATAAAATTAGGGCCATTTTACCTGAGCTCAAGCTGCATCTCTTTGTTCACAGATGCAGATTAAATCCGCAAAATGGCCGTGTTGTTAATGTTTATACATCTCATGAATAGTCTGGTGGCTTTACTGAGAAGTGGGGGGAAGGGGAGAGTGGGGGATGATGTGTAATTAGCTTGACGGAGCTAACACAAACCTAACAAACAAATGATAATATTGAATTGACAGTGGGGGTTTTGTACACACAATGAGGTTATGCAACTATAATCAGTGTACAGTGCAGATCTCAGAGGATGTGTGAAGGGAACTATACACAGAGTTTAATGCTTGTGTGTGAAAACAACAAGTAGCACATCAAAACATTTTACGAGCTAGCCAGGAGTTGAACCTAGAATCTTCTGATCCGTAGTCAGACGCGTTATCCATTGCGCCACTAGCCCTGCAGATGCTTGTATTTGTCATAATTTGTTGTGACCCGGATTTGAACCGTAGTTGCTGCAGCCACAACAGGACCAGACTACACAAATTGTAATTGTATTGCTCCTTTGACCAAAGCAGTTTCTGAGTACATCCACTTAAAGGGAAGGTGGTACTGGACTCACAACTGAAGCTGCAACAGAAGCCAGGTGAGCTGAAAAAAAAAAAAGGTTTTCATTCCAACATCTAACAATGTCAGAGAGCAGCTCCCATCACAAGAACAAGACAAGAACAAAGAAATGAATCTGGAAAGTTAGTGGATTCAAAGTCCTGACTTAGGTTTTTGATGATCACACTTAGTTCCTCAAGAAGTGTCTAGCATTTTTGCAAACAACGCAAGCCCTATGATGAAGTTTGCAGTTTCATTTGCCTCACACCAAGACCGTCTCTGAGGCTGCTGCTGACTTTGGTCGGTACCTTGGCACCGTCTGCAGCCGCTGGCCAAATGTACACACAGTTTTTTTGTTCTTCAGTGTTTTTATTTAATGTTAAAATTTCAGTCATATTAAGTAAATTAAATATCCATTCAGCATATATTAAAAAGAAGACTCTGGAAGACTATCCACACACCAGTAACTTGAGTGACCGCTGACATTTACTACCTGAAGGAGACAGGGGTATTTCTGCAGAAAAAGGAAGCAACAAGTCACAAAAAATGGGAGAAAGAAAAAAGCTGATTATATAAATGTGTTATTTTTACAGGCTCAGGGAGGATAATACAAATTTACAAGCTGATGGCAACATAACATATTAAAGGTGCGTAGGTGAGACCCAAATGTTTAAATCTTGTGGCATTAAATAAAAATTAAACACACAAACAGCTTTCACAGTCTTGATTAATGTCCTCTTTATTATTTTTGTGAAGAGTGTGAAGTATATCCTCTGGTCTGGCTTTGTCCTGCTCTAACATGCCTCAATGTACAATCACATGATGGTGACTTTTAATGGTGATTTGTTTGAGATGTAAGCAACAGTTTAAAATGCATTAATAGATCTCGCTTTTCAAACTGTTATAGTGTTTTTGAATGGCAGCAGGAAGATTTAGATATAGTTTTACTGTAAGGAGACAGATTTGTCGAACCACTGGGACATGATTTAGTTTTCAGTTTGGAGGTGACTGGTTAGTTAAAGGTCCTATATTATACTATTTTGAACATTATACAGTGCATTTTGGATACATTTAGTTTACCATATCACGTTTTGCAAGATGAAACACACAATAATGATTATACAAGCGGTTTGGATGAGTTCTCATCATGAGTCCAAAGTGAACGGTCTGATTTGGCGCTGTCACTTTAAGGCTCAGCTCTCCCGTGTTGGCCCCGCCCACTCATGACGTCATGCTATAGCTACGCTGGAAACAGACTGAAGTAAACACGGTACATCGTAGTAATAACTTTTCAGCAATGGCTTTGAGAGTAAATGAGCCATATATCTTCGACCCAGAGTCTGATTCTGAGTTGGAAGAACATGAGCAAACACAAACACCTCGAAGGCTTCTACAAGACGTTTCTGCTTGGTAAATGAGAAACAATTTATTGTGTATGTTTCTATGGTGTAGCCCGTAGCATAGCGCGTGTTAACTGCTTCTGTTTATCGGTGCACATGTGGAAATGACCGTACAATGCCTACTGAAGTTGAGAATGTATGCTGCCTGGAGACTCCTAAGGTAGCTGCTGTGCAGTGTATTGAAAGAACTATAATAAAGTAGCCTAGCAATATGTAGAGCTATGCAGTAATACTTGTTAGTAATACATGTTGCTGACGGTAAATAAGCTAACACAGTAGCAGCGATGCTTCTCTGCGTCTGAGCTGCAGAGCACAGGCACTTGTTGACAGTTCAGGAGAGAGGGGCAGGAGGTGTGGAGGAGCACTTCCTGGAGAGGAGTGTTTTATTTCACATATTGACGTCATTGCGTGAAACAGCTCGTTGAAAGGACTGTAGCTCAAACTAAATAAATTACTTAAACATGCGCGAATGAAACAAAACACAACTTTGGGTATGTGTTTGAGGTAGAAACAATGTTAGAACATGGTTAAAAGCTCAGAAAAGTAGATTTAGCATAATATGGGACCTTTAAGAAAACTGGAGTGGGAATTATTTTGAGGTTGTTGTTGTTTGCATTAAAAATGGATTGGGGTTGTTGCCTAAGTTATTGCAAAAATTAATACATGTTTTGAAAAAGGCTATTTTCAATCTTGTCTAATTCTAGTATGTAATCAAAATACTTAAAATTAAAAGAAAAATGCAGAAAATATCAGGAACAAGCCTTAAACATAAGGAAATATAGGGAACAGATAATGTTAAAACAAAGAGAGTGAGATGATCTTCTGCAAATAGAGAACCTAGGAATTTAATAAAGAGTGGTTGAATGAATTTTGTGACGAGCAAAAAGAGTTTGTGGAGGCTCCCACTGACCATTGTTTTAAAAATTTCTAAAGTATTTTTTTTAACCTACATTCATTTATATTGTGCAGAAAGAGGTAAAAATGACACTGCTACTTTTTGTATTTTGTTTCTGGCTAAAATGGGGTCTGGCTTAAAGAAATACAAATACAGCGGACCAGAGGCATCTCCTCGGGCGCGAGTACTGTGAACACACTGAAAACAACACCTAGCTCGGCTAGCTCGACTGCTAACATTAAATCCGGTGAGGAGCAGTGTAATGTCACAGAGTTAAAAACCATAGTCCTTACATCTATCTGAGAAGACTTCATCACGGTGATTAAAGAAGAAGAATAGAAAATGTACTTGATCTTGACTTCATAAAGACTGAGTTACACCATAGAATATATAAATATTGGAAGCATGTCTTCATTTGGTCTAATCGTCCAAATAGCCACCACTGAACGGCTCTTCCATCTTGGATAATTTGAGTCCTTCTACAGCGGATATTACTAAAATGGGCAGAGAGGGCAGCATCTAAACTGCTCCTGGACGGGTGTTCAGTAAACACACCCCTCATCTCAGAGCCAACCAGAGCTGAACAAGCTAACGGCTAATGACATGCTAACGGCTACTGCTGCTAACTGCTGTGGATCAGGCCTCTCACTCTGTCGTCTCTCAAAACACAAAACTTTACAACAAAGTTTAGTTTAACTCCTGCTGTTAATATCAGATCATTATTATCAATATTAAAGTGTTTTTATTAATAATATATCATAGTTTTAAGCACAAGAAAATTTTTATTCTAGCTCTGTTAAAAATTAAACCATGTTTTTTGAACATATTTCATTATATCCTTCATATTTGTTGAAATTTCTGTCCCTAATTTGCAACTTTTGTACATTAAGGCTTTAGTATTTTGAGGGAGGTACATTTTGACAGTAATAATAAAGCCTGGTTTTATTTCATATGATAATAAAATAGCAATAAACAAGTGAAGATATTCAAATAGATTTATAATGCCTTCATGATCTTTTAGATCATATAACGCTAAACAGGAGCCCTGCAAAACGTGCAGCATTTAGAAAGACCTGTATTTTCCATTTACACATAAACTATAGATAAAGAAACACTCCACTTTTAATGTCTGTTTCTTTTAAACATTAAATACTGTTTTTGTTTTTTGTTCCTGTCTGTGCCTGTGAGAAAGAGCAGCGCTGGACGACTGTGAACCACTGTGGAGCAGTTACATGAAGATTAGACCCGTGTCAAACCAGTGACAAGAGAAATATGGACCAGCTTCACCTGCAGCGCGCCATGAAAATAAAGATTATATCTGCCATACCTCAGGATCTGTGTTTTACTAAGTACTAATATTTACTGTTCATAATGGCTCTGCACTTAAACTAGACATGGTCTACATAATTTAACATATGAACATATAGACCTGCTGAAGGTAGTATCAACCAGAACGTGAAAGATTAAATGTTTTTTCAAATCTTTATCTTTTCTGATCTTTGTACCATTTATTAACACAACTTTTAACTTTAACAGCTGCCTGAAAGTGTTTTAAAATGATCTTAAATGAGAACCCTAAATAAACTTAAGGATTTTTATGCTCAGGCCACAATTAGGAAGTCATGTGAAAAATAAGTGCAATAAAATGAAAAATAAGGCCGTGCATTGTTAATTTTTAATTGACTGAAAACTGTGACAGCACATGTGGAAAGTATGGTGAAAAAATATATATTGTAATATATAGTACATTAGGATTTCTGTAATGCACACAAACAAATGCTTATTATTCTATGTTGTGTAAAATGTCTGTGATGAAATATGAAATAGAAGATGGAAGTGGCAGGAGTCTGGTCTCCACCAGCACTGGTCAGGTTTGTCTGGATCACCTTCAGGAAACAATACAGACAAGTCAGTGAAATACTAATGTGAAATACAATTCAACAATGGCTACAATTATATACTGATTGTTTATTTAAAAATGTAATATTAATATAGATTCAAATCATTCTTTTCTGTGATTATAGGATTACTGTATTGCAATATAAAACGTTTTTATATAAAGGTTTTTATTGAAATAGAAATAATAAGATTTAAATCTGCATGAGAGTAAAGCATTGCAGTACTGCATCATTAACCTCAATTTGTCTAATCAAAAATATTGTATTATGTTTAGAACAAATAAACTTAGTCTTAGAGCATAATTCCAGTCAATATTATAAAACTAGTCTAATCACAGTAATGTCCTGGCTTTCATTAACTACT